>JAHWFP010053988.1:174-15725 GCA_023313725.1 Lithobius niger | reverse complement strand
AGTGCAGGCAACCGATGCTAGAGTTTCCCGCCCCCCCCCCCCTCCCCCCATTCAGCGTACACGGTGATATCCCGTTTCGCTAATTTCCGTTTCACGAAATCTCATTTTTGCCAAAAACAAAGCAGATTAAAAGCTTTTGCTTAAAGAGCAAATCCCGTTTCGCAGAATATTTTTTTTTTCAAATTACGTGTCTCACTCGCGCTGCCGCGATCGCGGCGGATAAACATATAACATCAGAAACCGTAACTAATTACAATTTAAATTTAAAGAACGCAATGTTAAATTTTTAAAGAATATCTTGATTCTGCGAAACGGGATTCTGCAAAATGGGAATTCCCATTTGGGAAAGGGTAACCATCATGTGCATAACTAACTATTCTGAAAAGAGAATTTTAGCATTTGGCTCTGTTAAATGTTTGCCTTATAAATGCAACCCGGACCACTGCACTGTGACTGAGGTTGGCGCTAATGACCAAGCTGTCGACGCGCCATTAAGCCTCATCTCCCCCCCCCCCCCTTATAAATCCCCATTACTAAGGTATTAAATTTTGTGTACCCAAAATTTTCTCAAATTAGATTTGGCATAACGATATTTGACGAAACCCGTCTACCCTTTAGGCAAAAGCTTTTAATCTGCTTTTTTTTTGGCAAAACGGGATTCGGCGAAACGGAACTTCGCCGAGTGCGTTGGGTTTTACACCCGCAGCCGAGCTGAAGGGTAAGGGGGGGGGCTTCCCCCTAAACCCTGGGCCTCCAGCCAATGCTGCCATTGGCTGGGGCTTCTGCCTAGCTACAATACTGGTTGACAGGTCTAGTTGTATTCTATTGCTATTATAACAAGCTGTTAAATCTTAAATCTGGAAAGGGAAACTTAGTATACAACGAAGGAAGCATTCAGCAGTAAAGACTGGCCTTGTAAGTCATCATGATACACTTATCCGAGAAAGAAAGAGATGACAACTGCCTCCACTGGGACTCGAACCCAGGACTTTAGTCTTGGTAACCGGGACATGACCATTCTGTTGATGTGCTCTACTCTCGTGGCCTACCGCCTTTTCATTACACGTAACCATCGAACGGAAGATCTCCAAAGCACACCATTTTCGAAATAAAGCCACGGAAATAAGATATAAAATATAATCGCGACATAAATTCACGCGACTCATCCTACTGATTTCGACATAAAATAAGACATTTACTACCATTCTGGTAACGTTAATGGCCTACCTGGAGCGATAAGACAACGAATGAAGCGTTATAGAGCAAGTTGAAAAAAAATACATCATTTTCATAAAGCCTCGGCAATTGTAATGTACTCTCTTTTGAACACGAACCTACCCTTTTTTTAAGGGGGGGGTGGAGGGGGGGGAGGCTTTATCGTAATGGCCGCACAACTTAGAATTCTCCCAGGGGCACAACATGGAGATTTATACGTGATACCCACATTAGGAAAGCTGAAGGTAAGGGCCGCGACTTGCATTTATAAAGATCAGTGATAATGGAAGAGCAAGTTTTATGACCATATAAATCTTTTGTACCTAGATAAAGCCTTCTAGCCCCTTGCTTGTATTACAGAGAGGGGGATTTATATCAGCTACGAGTTCTTTCTTCATACGTAGATAAAGGCCGTTTTCTTCGTGTCCAAAACCGGTTGAGTTTCGGGTCTGGATCAAGCGCAGGGAATTGATGATTTAAAACCAGAAATCGGTTTTTGACGGGTTAAATAGCGGATTTAAATTCTGACAATGGGATTGAATTTATTCGCAATCGCTGTTTTCTCTTAATTTGCAAGTTAGTAAACTGCCTTTCCGTTTCTGTCTCAATTCGATGCCACTTTTTCGTTTTCAACCTAGAATCAGGAAAACGTACATGGAACCGTCATGCAGCTAAGGCTAGCCGCAAACCAATTGGGGGAGGGGGGAGAGGATTGAGGCTTAATGGCGCGTCGACAGCTAGGTCATTAGCTCCAAGCTCAGTCACAGTGCAGTGGTCCAAACCACTGGTCGACGCCCCATTATAGTGTCCACTTCCTATCTTGAGTTCGCCCCAGAACGACACAGATAATCAATTGTATGTTTTTGGTAGCAGAGTGTCTTGTTGATATCCACGATGGATACAAAAACAATGGCGGCCGTCGATTAAAGCCGCTCCCTACAGGAAGACGTAGCCGCTCATAAAATACCTGCAGGACTCAAGACAGGCCGCGTACACACTAAGCCTCAATCTCTTCTCCTACTCCTTAATGTCTATTGGTGTCCATCCATCACGTTCTTGTTGAATGTCACCATTTTGATGGTGCTCGTCGCCATTACAGCCTTCCGCCAGACATAGTGTGTCAGTTGGGCGATGATTCTGTCCTCCCGTTTAAATTTCTGCAGGAAGTACAGATATAAGATATGATCTAGATTTAGGGTTAGGTTAACTACTTCTATAACGTACGCACAGTGGCATCGCGGACCAGTGCACTGTGACTGAGGTTGGCGGTAATGACCTGGCCGTCAACGTGCCATAAGCCTCAATTCACCCTCTCCACTGCCCTTGAAATACTTATAGTAACCAACAACAAAGTGGTTCACACAATTTTAGACAGTGAAATAAAAGTCTAAAGACGATGATTTTAAAAGTTGAAATTTACAGTTTAACCTACTTTTCAACTGCTTTGGTACGAAGATGAATAATTTTGCTAGGAAATTCGTACATCGTTTACATGCGACAATCGATGAGACGAGCACATTGTCTAGGACAGCTCTTCCAGAACGCATATAGCGGTGAAAGGATGCTTGAACCCCGCATTTCCCCACAAATGAGACACTAGTGTTAACCGACTGGCCTTGTTGTCCCGAGATGATTTGAAAGATATTCATTCGGTCTATAAAAATATCAAATTACAGCTAAAAAAAAATGTTTGGTGCTGGTTTATTAATACATTGATGACCAAAAACTAAATCTATCTGTTTACATTTCGCCTGGTAACCCCTGGTCATCCCTGTTCTTCACTGAAGGGTTTGCCTTACAAAGAACGTTTGAAAATGCTTGACTTGACAACCCTTGTTGATAGGCGTAAAGATGTGACCATATCAAAACTCGCCAAATTCTGTCTGGAGAAGTGACTTTGCCTGTAGATAGGTTTTTTCGATAGTCGACTGTCATACAAACTAGAGGACATAGCAGGAAGCTGACAAAACCACGAATCCGCACCATTGTTGGACAGTCTTGGTTCACTGTGAGAACCATTAATTCTAGGAACTCACTCCCAGAAAGTGTTGTGACAGCACCTGCAGTTGGAATAGACAGTACGACATAATTCAATGTTATTGTGTGTTTGTTGCATGTTTTGTTGTAACCCGGATAATATAAGCCTGTTTTCTTTTGATATTACTTTAATTTAATCTAATTCGCAGTTAAAGGGGGATTGCCACCATCCAGCAGCATCTAGCGCTATCCAGTTCTCTCTAGTGCCTGTTCGCAGCAAGCAAAGGAATGCACGAAGAAATACCTTTTAACACAACAAACAAGCCACCTACTTCCCTAATTATTGAGTAAAAATTCGGCACGTCCTCGTTCACCTGGAAGCAAGCTATAAAGATTAACGACATTGCTGCCACTAGACGGCACCACGGTAGAATTTCAAGAAATTACCATGGCGCCGTGAAGTGGTAATAATGGCTTGCTCTCAGGTGCACGAGTACGTACCTAAATTTACACAATATTGCAGTGGCACGTGGGTTGTTTGTTGTGTTTAAAGATGTTGTTTTGTGCATTCCTTTGCTTGCTGCGAGCAAGCTCTAGACAGATTTCGATGGAGATGCTGCAGACTTTCAAGTGGTGGCAACCCGCTTTTAACCTCTGCCAAGATAGGTTCCATACAACCTTAGTAAAGTGAATAATGAATATCCATTGCCCCATGAGATAACCATTAGATATCCATTGCCTCCGAGATCTAATTATTCGTACCTAAATAATGAGTCTGTATATGCCGTCCAACTTAGCAAACACGCGCATACAGAGTGCAAAACAAGTTTGAAATAAACAAACTCGATGCTGTGGTATTCTGAATTCCGGTTGACGGTTGAGATCAAATTTGTTTCGTAATATTTCTCTTTTTCCCCCCATTTTTGGTTTTTTTATATTTTTTTTTGCAATCTTCGTCTCCTGCTAGCAGCTGCTACAATGCTAAACCACATCATAGGAACGGAAATGGAAAACAGAAATGTTATTTCCTGCTTTACGCGGTGAAGGATTTCCAAAAATGCCCTCTGGTCACTTCTTCAGGAGCTTGTTTTTCGTTTTTCGCCTCTTTATTCAAATATGCAAAGTTTGACGATGAACGGAAGTGACCGGCAGTGAAAAGCAGATTATGAAGTGATTTCACTCCTGTCGAGTCTTGTCACGTCAGACAGTCCCAAGAGAACGTAAAAAGTAGTGTTGAGTAGTCAAACACGGATCAAAACCGTGTTAGACAGGAGTGATGGCATATGGGTTTGAAATAATGTATGGCAGCATCACGAGTGTTGGACTTAACCACTCCGAATACATCAGAGAAACGGCTGTAGCGAGTACCTAGTTGCAATCGGTTTTCTGTACTTTTCCGCCACTTTCGAAAATGTTGAGACACACACCTCCATCACGCTGCAAAATCGCTCTCTATTATCACAATTGCCGGTTAAAATGTGTTAGCATTAGACTTGTTTTAGATTTTAGGCTTAACTGTCATCTTTTAGGCCTAATTCTTACCTGCCGTTTTAATTTTGTAAGTATCAGCTAACAGATAGTTGGGCTCATGACTACGCTTATTCATTTAAGAAACACGGTGCAGAAATATGGTGTTGTCGTGGCAACTTGATTTAAGGCCTAAAATTTTCAGCTTTAGGCCTATTTTTTTTTACCTGCCGTCCCAATTTCGTAAACAGCAGCTATGTCAGAAAAATTTGATGGAGAGTAGGCCGATTCATCCTTGCAACACGGTATAGAGACTATTTTGAATGTAGCTAATGTGTCTCTGTTTAACGAAATCCTTTTGTTTTTTGTTTTTATTGTTCGTGTCTTCTTGTAGTGTTTAAATGCGACAACCAAATGTTATTATTTCATTGAGTTACGTCGAGAAAAACTATTAGCTATAAGGAAGCAACAATGCCTTTTTTTTCACGTCTTTTTTAACTATAACATTTGTCTCTTCTGGAACCGTTCTGAATTTGAAAAAAAAAAAGCAACGGATGGACAAACAAAGTCGTTGCAATATTCGTCTCAGCTGTTTCAGCCGTACAAAACAATAAAAGGGAAGGATACAGGGTGATTCAGAAAGGATGGACCAGTACCCACCGTTTCTCTCCCATGTGCACGATCGAAATGACATTACGTGGATGTGTAGTATGGTGAGGGGGCCATCTGCACATGTGATCATGGCTGACCTCGCACCATCCGTTCAAGGTCATCACGACACTAACTTCTACACCGTTCTTCCTGCGCTACCAGTGTAACTTGGAAAATTGTAGAGAATCATATGACGCGGCTAACTGCGAAAAATTTGAAATTCATATTCACTTCTTTTTTAACTTTCATATGCTTATTTTCACAGTAAAAGATATTCTTCTCACAATATCTACGCAAATTTATGCAACTGACTGTCAAATATTTGCATGGCTATTGTGAGAAGAATATCTTTGACTGTAAAAATAAGCATATAATAATAATAATAATACATCTTCACAGCCAGAACAACTGTAGGGGTCAAGGAAGGGAGCAGCATACTCCACCAGGCCCGATTAAAAAAAAAAACAACATTAAGGTTCAAACAAACCAATGTCAAAAATAATAAAACAGACATTAACCATAACTAAAAATAGCGTAAATAGACAGAAACATCACAAAATATATACAATACAGTGGGAACGAATTTTTTTATTTTTTTATTTATTTTTTTTTTTTTTTAATTTTGACGAGCCTTACGTCAGCCGAAGCAATTTATGCTTGTATGGCTGAACTGGCTCAATTTTTTGAACATTACCAGATTTTTTTTTTTTAGAGAAGAAGAAATCTGGTAAAGGGAGGTGCCAGCCCGGGGATTCGACCCGGGAAACCTCCGATCATCGTCGGGGGCCGAAAGATTGTCCAGAATTAGCCAGAATACATCCCATAGCTGCTGAAGGAGCATGGTAGCCTCTCACGCTACCCTGGCCGGCGTAATTAAAGCTCAAAAGCATTTCAAGGAACCAGATAGAGATTATTCTTGAAACTAGCCAGAGATGTCGCGGATACAACCACAGATGGCAGAGAATTCCAGACTGGGACTGTCCGGTTCGAGAAAAAGTGTCTGCATGGTTTTCTGTGGTAGGTACCAGCACGAAGTTTAAAGGTGTGTCCATGAGTATTAGTGAGGTGTCTCAAGGAAAAGAATTTTTCATAATTTAAGTCAATAAGTCCATGGAGGTGAGGCAAAGGTGAGCCTAAGACACCGCAACTCGAGTGAATCACCAAGTACGGCGACCAAGCCGGACTCGCATACTCCGATAACAGGCGGACAAACACCTTCAACGCCCAGACCAAGGTTTTAGGATCTTTAGAGAGGAAGCATCTTCTAATTAGATGTGCCCATTTTTTTTTTTTGCATTTGAGCTATACAATTACAATGTGTGGCCACCTTTAAATGACAGGTAAACAACACCCCCAAGGACCTTAATAGACTCGACAGAATTTAGGACGTTGAGGTTTAGAGAATATGGTAGATTTAAATTGTTTCTGCCTAGGTGCATTGCATGGCACTTACTATTATTTAATGGGAGCTGCCAAGTATTTGACCAATCAAGCCTCGATGTTGAATAATTCCGATTCGAGAATGTGGCGACCAGATTGGTCAATGTACACTTATAGAGTGTGATGTCATCTGCATATTTAGGTAGTTTACAATCAGTGCATTCAGTTTTGAAGTCTGCAATATACAGGAGAAAAAGAATAGGACCAAGAACTGATCCTTGCGGAACACCACTAATAACTGTTATGAAGCGGCTTGCAGGTTTTTGCCAGTTTCAGCCGGTAATAACTGGAAAAAAACCCGGTAAAAACCACGTTTTTGCCACTGTTCCATCAAAAGGTTTCTTTGCTGGCAAAATGCCAACCCATGCTTGTTGCCTCTTTTTAACTTAGTAGAGACCCCCTGTAATTTGTTAATTGCGTTTTCGTAACAATTCCAGCAAAGAACATCTGCAGGTACGCCATTTTTTTCGTTGATGGATTCAGTCTCAAACCCTCCTGCTGTAATTGAAGAGTACGATACTTCAGCGAATATGGAACACTGGGATATCGAAAATTCACCACACGTTTACGAACTATTTTATGAGGTGGGGGCTTCAGCGTTGAGTTGTTCGGTGAGTTTATGAGAGTAGGCCTACTAAAGAATTCCAGGCCTAATTACTTAAATATAGGCCTAATCCCACAAATTTAGCCCTAATTACTCAACTATAGGCCTAATCCCGCAAATATAGGCTAAACCTAATTACTTATAGGCTTAATGCCACAAATATAAGCCTAACTACCCAAATATAAACTAATCTCACAAATGTAGGAATAATTACTCAAATAGGCCTAATCCAACAAACATGGCACAATTACAAGTGGCACCACAGGTTCTAAAAAATTCAGGTACTAAAAAAAAACAGTCCCTCTATACCCAACTGTTTCTGTTAGTAAAAAATATCACGAGTCAACTGTCTATAAAGTTGAGTTTACATAAAAATTTAAAACTACTGATGAATTTTACGACGTCCCTTTTTTCATATTCCTTCAAGCAAGCATTCTGGTGAAACTACATCATTCAAAACGAATCAAAACACACACACAAAAAAGTTTAGGATTAAATAAGAGTCAGAGCTCGAGCTCGTCCCAGGGCAAAAAATATACTATCAACGATAAGCGAAAAAACGTATTAATATTGTCGCACCGTATAATGAGGAATTCGTCAACATTTGCTAACTTGGCATCTATGTAATACATTTCGCTTGTGAGCAGACTTAATGATGTGAGCAGACTTGATGAGGCTTTATTAGGGGTCAAAGGGTATTAGCGAGCGTTCACCGCACCCGGTCATCTGGCCGACGAAGCCCTAAGGCCTTAGCCCCTCAACAATCAGCACGAGGGCGAGCGGGCTCATTCTTGCCACGGTAGCAAAGAAAAAAGGCGAGCGGCCGACAATGAGAACGGATATGCGCTTTAACAATTAGAAACAAACACTATTGCTTCAATAATGCTGACTATTACAGCCGAGTTGAATCAACGGGAATCAGCTAGACCGGCGGGGAACAACTAGTCTAGACACACGCTAGTGTGTCGCGCCAAGTTAGGCAACAATAATCACAATAAACATCACATCAATTCAATTGTCGAGGTTGTAAACCATTGTAACGCGGCGCCATAGCGTCAGTGTCTTATATCTTGAAGCATAGTTGGGCACATTTCGGGTACTTGGGGAAAAATAATAATGCGGTACAAAAGCTTAAATTGTGTTGAAATCAAGAGCAATGACCCACCTGACAAAAATTAACTCGTGTAGGAATGCCATCTAAGCTGCTTTCAATGCGAAATCTGACCCTCAATAACGTTGAAAATGTGTAACTACCTAGCTACTAGCTAGCTAGCTAATTCTAGTCCGCTCATCCCATGTTAATTTCCATAGGGTGATTATTCATCGATACCGAGACAACGGGAAGGCTTCCTGCTGTGAAATTGAACGAATGGCTGCAGTACGATACGAACTGCGTA
The DNA here is from genome assembly GCA_023313725.1 of Lithobius niger. Taxonomy (NCBI): domain Eukaryota; kingdom Metazoa; phylum Arthropoda; class Chilopoda; order Lithobiomorpha; family Lithobiidae; genus Lithobius; species Lithobius niger. The sequence goes on along the minus strand of JAHWFP010053988.1, from coordinate 6,974 downwards.
CCTTTTATGGTTTGGAGCCTAGGGGTGTAACGAGGATGGCGTGGGATGGCGCGTAAGTACGAAAATATTGTTATAACCATTGTTAGTATTGTCGGCATCGTCTCTCATTAGACAGCCAAACTTCGATCAATGAAAACGTGTATACTGACGTGAATGCCTAGACACACACTAGTGTAGCACGATAAATCTAAACAACGTTGCCAAAGAAATTGTATTCACGTGCATTTCACGAAAAATAAACCAACTCTAAAAACAAAACAAAATAAACAAAGCCAAAAACTGGTGAAGAGGCCACCAAGTTGAGAGTGGTTCGGCCCTTCAAAGGAGTGATATCAACACATCAAAACTAACGAAATAAAACAAATTACAACAGAATTAAAACCAAACCAAAAACCTATAAAGAGGTGACCAAGTTGAAACTGGTTCGGCCTATAGGCAAAAGGTAGTAACAAATTGTTGAAAACCAATTTCTTGTTGACGTGCCACTTTCTTACACATCTGCACGGTAGTCTAATACACAATTTTTAAAAAAGGACTGATATCATATCAAAAACCAAACCTGGTAAAAGCGGCCGTCAAGTTCCGAATGGTTCGGGCCTTCAAAGGAGTAATATCAACACACCAAAACATTTGACTACTTAATCGCACCGAATAATGCTTTGGACGTTAAATGAAAACTTGAACATTGCTACCAATAGTAGCAAAGTTCTAGTTTTCATTTAACCTTCGAACTATTAAGCGGTGCGATTAACTTGGCGAATGTTTTGGTGTGTTGATATCACTCCTTTGAAGGGCCGAACCATTCGGAACTTCGCGGCTCCTTTTACCAGTTTTGGTTTTTTATATGATTTTAGTTGACTCGACATGTACAGAATAGCTTAATATTGTAAACTCTATCACTTCAAACTCCTTAAAAAAATTAAAACGAAAAAATAAGTATTCCTGCAAGACGCTTCACCGAGATTCTTCAATCCTTCTTTGTCTTGCTGATTCTTTGCCATATTTATATTTTAATTGAAAGTTGAAAGTAGACTGGACACAGGGTCTTAGAGACATTTTAAGTTTAACGAAGGGACCTTCACAGACAAATCATTACGCAAGGGAAATAAATTTAGAGTGGTCTTACTTGGGATTACATAGGTATTACAAAAGGTCCGAGTTTGCAAAGAACTCGGTTGGCTTAAAGACAAAGTCCGCCATTTCTTACGTTTTCTCGTGCCAAAAGAGTTAGGAGATTCCACTCGGGCAGGAACAAACACAACCTGCCTTTTTTTCACTTTCTTCATTTTCTTTTCTTTTTTCTTTAGGTTTTTCGGCATCCAAATCTTTGGAGAGCCGTTTCTCTTATCACACGACCAGAAAAGCGAAAAGATGGAACGAGTGAAAGAAAAGGGGGGGCCCGTCGCTGTAGTCGACGTGGTGACAGCAAACTCGGCGTTGGGTCCGTTCGTCACGCCGGTTCCCAACGGACAGAGAGACATTGCAGACCAAAACTCGTCCGTCGTCCACTACCCCCTTCAACTCCACCCCCCTCTTCCTGAAACCCCCTCACGCGAAAATCGAAGAAAAGCCCGTCTCGGGCGCTCACGTTAGCCCCTCGTTCTGTCCACTCGCGTCTTCAGCCCAAATGCTTCTGGTGGACTGAGGCTCAAGACTTTTAGAATGACTGAACGTGCAGCGGTCCGTTCAATGCACGCCCATCTTCGGGTCCCAACTTGACCATCCGTCGAAGATCGCTAAGCTTCCATGAGAAGGGGGAGGGGGAGGGAATAGGGGAGGTTCTAGAAGTGAAAGAATTAAATTGACTGGCGTGCACGTCCGTATATTGTAGATAGGAATGTCTGTGAGCAAGGCCAGTCGACCCAGCCGAAGGTTTCCTTCTCTGATTGTAGCTGTCTGTCGCCCTGGTCACAACGTCTCCCCCCCCCCTCAGAACGTCCCCCCCCCCTTCCCGCCCCCGCAACCATACAACGTGGGTCTGTATTGATCGTGTGCCCGCCTCACTCGGTCACGTGGGTCTTGGCACGCGGGTCGTGCCCGCACGAACCCCGCGTTCTTCCCCATGATTTAAGACACGGGTTGCTTAGTTGTGGTTGTCCGGGTTTTCTCTGCTGCACCAAACCTCAGCAACAGCTACTCCCTATCTTACAACCTCCGTTTTTTTTATATTTATTTTTACCTTTTTTTTTATTGCAGTTGCTCTAAGTTCGGGGGTTCCACAAAGTCTCATGGTAATCCCCATGTTGTCCTCGCTGCGACCTCACGTTCTGACGTCTTGTTGGCTGTGGTTATTTATATGACCTACGGGCAATGTTGTGGTTTTGTACGTGTCTTTGTTGCCCTTTGGTGTGTGCGGAAGAATTATTGTTCTGGTATTTACGGGTTTGCGAAAGTATACATTTGTCAAAACTCAACCCGCAGTTAATCAGTTGTTTTAAGCAATTTCCGGTTTTGCATAGAACTGTATAGAAAATCTACTCAAAATTCAACGATAAATAATCTGAAACTGAAATTGTTTGCAGTGTTTCTTCTGATAATATTTTACTATTTTTCAATCTTACGTTTGCTGCGAGCTGCTTTAATGTTATTAATGGTTTGGAATTGCTACAGTATCGCGTTTTTTTCTCCTTCTTGGGGAGTGGATAATACTATTACATGTTGCGGGGATTGGTGGTTCGATTATGGATGAATGAAGATGTTGGTGAAAATGGCAGTAGTAGAATTGGTGGTAGACTGACAAAGTCAGGTTCATCTTGCACGGACGTTCTAATTGTTCAGCATTAATAGATGGTTATAGAAATGCTCGCTGGTCTTGACAAGGTTCTATAATAATAATAATAATAATTACAATAATAAATTTACTGCATAGGACAGGTTGCAATGCGGAAAAAAGGAGGGACGATTAGTCCACTAATACCTTCCCCGAAATATTAAAAAAGCAACGAAACAAACAATAAGCATAACACGCAAAAAAAGAGCACTCCAAAGCCACCTAAAAACATTTTAGGAAGGCAGAAACATCAGTTTACATTGGGCCCCGTTTAAAATCAAGCAGACTAGTCGCAGTTACCAGCTCGGATGAAAGGCTGTTCCAAGGGTGCACAACTCTATTTGCGTAAAAGTAACTTGGTACAACCCTTCCTAACAACATCTGCGGTGAGTTTCAATGGGTGACCATTATGGGTGTAATTATTACAGCGGATCTTAAAAATCTCGGGCCATTTATGCTACCAAAATGGGGATGAAAATAGAGAATAGCTTGGAGCCAGATGGTACTTAAATCGGGGTAATTAGAGGAAATTAGAGGATAGTTATTTGCGCCAAAATTCCCAACTTACGTTGGATACTGTATTGACGGGAATGTCAGGTTGGAATGGAATAATAACAATCTCGAATACTGCAGACGTATTACAATTAGTTGTCAAAACAATGTATGACGTATGTGATTATTCAACATCAAGGTACAAATGTCAATTACATTGCTGACATTAGACAATGAATTCTTGGGGGCGTCAGATCGAACTCACCCACACGCATGAGGGAGGAGATGAGGCTTAATGGTGCGTCGACAGCCAGGTCATTAGCGCCAACCTCAGTCACAGTGCAGTGGTTGTCAGTGTCCGGGTTGTCATGCGCCACACATTACACAGAGGTATTAAACAAGCCCCAAATCTTGATCCTAATCCTAGATTTGTACCTCCTGCAAAAATTATAAAACCCCGGAGAGCACACACAGACGCATGGCCCAACGAAATAACAACAGCCTACTCACAACACCTAGGCTAAATCCCGGAATGGTTAAAGAGAAGCCTGTGATTACGGGAACAGGATAGATTCCTGCCATGATTTAATGTATGGTAATGTCATTTGACATTGTGTTTTCATAAATTATTATTACTTTAATTCAGCCTTATTTAACTTATACGTTATTTTTTTTCCCTTATTTATTTATGTATACACTCATATATATTTTAAAAATTGAAAACTACACATGACACATGGGCTTTTTTTTTTACAATTACCGAATTGTTTTACACTGTAGTCTGAACAAACTTTCACTTTGACTTTCTGCTCAAATGTACTTTTTTTTTTAAATCAGAGAAACTTAGGATACTGGTACTATAATCTATTTTTAAAAATGAGTGCTTACAAGTATCCAGGGAATACCAGGGAATACCTACCTGAGAGCTTTTGGATATTTCCATTAGTTTGTTGACGAAAATGTGTTGTTTCAATTACCGAATTGTTTTAAACTGTAGTGTGTCTGAACAAACTTTCACTTTGACTTTCTGCTCGAATGTACTTTTTTTTTTTAATTCTGAGAAACTGAGGATACATGTCCTTTAATCTATTTTTTAAAAATGAGTGCTTACACGTATCCTGTGAAACCAGTCGAACGAAAACCAGGGGATACCTACGTGAGAGCTTTTGGATATTTCCATTTGTTTGTTGACGAAAATGTGTTGTTTATTGTGACCTTACTTGGTTACAAAATAGCTGTAACTTTTTCTGAAGATTTCTTTGGCCTCACTGGTTTCATGTTCAAATCGTATCAAATATGTTTACTCAAATTCGAAAGCCTTGAGACATAAACCTCCTACTCGGGGACTGAAGCAGGATTTTTGCTAAAGAGGTGGGAAACGTTGCCCATTTCTATCCAATATGGAGTATTTTTTGCCTGAAGTGAAAAATAAATGAATGAATAAAGAACATAGCGCAAACACCGTGAACATCCTGGATGACAAGTGAACAGCGATAATGACAGAAAAATTCACATGCCATGATAAGTCCGAGAATTGAAACGGTTCTTATGATTGGCCAACGATACACCAGACCATCATGCCAACTCGACTATGTAAAAATCGCTGCTAACTCACTTATCGCTAACATTTATAGCTAACTTTGTTTCTTTAAGTGAAAAATGAACTAACAGGGTTCCCAGTCCTCTTACATTTCATATTTTTAAGGGATTCCTATGACGTTCCTATAAATCGTGAAATGCTCCTATATTTCCTATGTTTCTCTGTCCCAACTGAAAGGTTGTGCTGTTTGTGGTGGGTTTCCTTGCGACACTAATTATTTAGACCTAAAAGAAGAACTTCGATTTTACTCTTCCATGGCACTGCAACATGGTATGAAAACGAAACCTGAATTGGTCGATCGGCCGAAAATGACCATGTTGTGCGCTCAAAACTGAATTTTATCTTCTTATTGTATTGATGGACAATCAAAAATATTATTGTCCTATATATTACAGTAGGACACTCTCTCACTACATCCAGGCTAATAATTCCTATTTACTTCCTATAAATTTTGCTTGATTTTTCCTATAATGCTCGTACTTTTTAACCAAAAAATTCCAATATTTCCTATTGATTAACCATTGTAGTTGGTTGGGAGCCCTGAACTTATCCCCCGATTCAGTTTAAACAGTGAAACACAGATCCACAGTGAACTTTTCCATTCTTTTTCCTATTTGAATAATGTTAAAGCGAGACAAAGATATAGTTTGTTCCACATTATCTTTTCAGGAAACTGACTGTATGACGCCACGTTTCCTTGCAATATGAGTGCAAAAACATGTGAATATCACACTTCTATACATTACACAGTTATTGTTAGAGTCTACGTGTGGAATATGTACGAGGTTTTTGCAACCGTGGTGGAAGGAAATGTGTCGTCATACAGTCGGTTTCCTGCAAACCTAATGTGGAACAAACTACAGAGAGAAAATCTTGAAAAAAAATTATTTTAGGTAAGAAAAGGGGATGGGGACGTAGCTGCAGCATTAGTACCGTTCTGCATCCCCCTCTCCACCCACTGAAACACTCTGGTGATTTGTATTTTCGACCCGTCATTTTGTAACTTACTTGCCAGTCATTAAAAATAAGTCTTTGAACAATTCCTAAATGCTTCAGAACTTCCGAAAGTTTCCAGACAATCAGTGCATCAATTTTGTAAGGCTCTGGGGAGCCAAGAAACTGTATGAAGCATGGGTCGAGGCCAGTGGTGTGAGAAAAGCAAACGATATGGCTAGTTGCATTAAAAAAAAAATACTCAACAGATTCTTTAAAAAAAATTCATAAATTTGAGCATATTAGCAAAAATTTAAACTAAAATTTTTGGATTTTCAGACATTGGAGATTAGGATACTGAGGAAACACCCAGACGATTTAGAATGCAATTAAGACAGTTCATGTCATTTTGTACTGCACTGCCATGAATGTTACTTCTATCCAATAAAGTTATTGAATGAATGTTTAGAGTGTTTGTACCTCTTAGTACAGGTACTTACATTGCGTTCAGTTAATTAAGCTGGTTCCACAAAGTTCCTTGATTGATTTTAATCAGTCAAACCTTACGACTTAATTTTTTTCAATATGGCCTGCAATTTCGATAGCCCCACGAGCGTAAACCCGGGTTCTATGTCGGCCAATTTTCCAAATTTTGTAGACGGAACATTTATTGCCTCAAAAATATCGATTGCAAGACCACTTTGCGCCATCTTGTTTCATTGTCAGAAATTTATGATCAATAAAATCCCAAAGTTTGTGCTTTGGGGAAATTGAAAGCTCCAAAATACACACAACACAAAACCTATTAACTTCCGCACATATTAAATATTAATGTTTGGACGATAATTGCTTTTATCTATACGCCCCCACCAACCCTGCAGCTGTCTTGAATTTCTTCCGATTTTATTATTATTTTTTTTTTGCTGTAAATATTAATTGCTAAGAAACGAATAACAAAGCTGTCACAACATAGCGACGCTGGGACATTGCGATTGCTATTATTGC
>JAHWFP010053987.1:0-30641 GCA_023313725.1 Lithobius niger | reverse complement strand
ACACTTAATTATCGCATTTTAATCATTAGAGAAAGGCAGGCAAATGGAACACACAAAAGGATTCCTTAACGACTTACATTCGTTTCATGTGAAAAACAATGCTTGGAGGAATTCATCCAACATGGTGATCAAACCGGGTGTTTACACAATCAACGGGAATCCCAAATGTGAAACCTAAAATCGCCGCACCTTCAGGAAACTGTTTATACAGAACGAAAGCAAACAGCAGACGACATGTTTACACTGCAACACGGAACAATACGATGGCTTCGTATAATAATTTCAAGATTCCTGGGTTGCTGTGGAAATTGCGCATTTTAAGCCGATCCACAGGCCCGTGCAGACCCTGTGAGCGGCGCTATTCACGAATAAACGCCCAGTCTCGTGTTACAAGAATGAATAGGCTTAACCTCGAACACAACAGGCCTAATTTCTCTGCTGTTATGGCTAAAAATTAGGTCTAAAAGATTTGAACGCTTTAGAATTATTTAAATGCTATCTTCACACCCAAGCTAACATCGTTTGACCTATACAATTGTGACAATTCCAGCTTAAAAAAAATTAGCGTTCACCGATGTAGTATGTACCAGAGGTGTGCGCTTCAACATTGACGTAAGAGACGGCATAAGGAGCCGCGGATCTACTGAATCTTCCAGTTATAGTATACTGGTGTTACTGATGACTGTTTGGCTTTTAGTTCAATGCTTTATTATCATACACGGCTATATATATATATATATATATATATATATATATATGATATCATTGAAGTCCTCTCTCCGTTTCTATTCAATATATTTCTTCGACCAAACTTGGCCAGATAGTAGATAGCAACTTTTCCCAACTTTACACCAAATTTTATGCAATTCTGTGCAAGAGTAAACGTAGGGAGCCACACGTAAATTTGAAAACTCTTCACTTGTTGTTGTTGTTGTTCTGGTTCTTGTTCTTGTTATTGGCTGACACGGTTTCAGAAAAAACTACTGCACCTACCTAAAATCTGAAACATGATCTGAGCCAGAAATTTTCCTGGGCTTCAACCTTACAGGGACCACCTTTTCGATTGGTCGATCCATTCCGGAGTTACGAGACCCTAAACGACCAGTTTGATTGTTTTACATTGTTTTAACCGTTGTATTTAGGGAACAATGCCACTCAGCAAACTCCAAGTCCATTCTTCGTGCATGCAACAATTGACTGCATGCATAAACCTTTATAGCGTGACACCATAGCTGTAAAAAAGGTACACGGATTACAAACAAAAACGTCAAGTGTGCCGTAAAAAAGTGGGATATGATTGAATTTTCACTTATGAAAATGAACACGGATAAAAATTGATGATATTTAATATTGAAATAATAAAATGTACAATTGAGAAAATTCCATCTGTTTAGGTGCTGTTGTGCTTTATCAATCATATATTTAAAACGTAAAGCACAGCAGCACCTAAACAGATGGAATTTTCTCAGTTGTACATTTTATTATTTCAATATTAAGAATCATCAATTTTTATCCGTGTTCATTTTAACAAGTGAAAATTCAATCATATATCCCACTTTTTTACGGCATACTTGACGTTTTTGTTTGTAATTAATATTTTAACTCTAGGAAAGATACTCTGCAATAATTATAAACAATGCAAGCATTACTGGAGATAGCACGCTCTTTGATAGCTTAACCACGGCGGCTAACGTGACATGTTAACTTTAGATGGCGGCGATGGTAGAAAAGGCTGCAAATAAAGAAACAGAAACTGAATATGGGCGCAAACGAATGCGTCTTAAAATTAATAAGAAACGTAGCTTAGGCCTACCTAAAAAAATACTAAAATGTGAAAAAGACCAGCAAATACTTCACATCAAACGGCAAAAAGTTCAAACGCAGCCGACCGAGTATTGCACCCAGATTTTTAAGGAACCTTAGCAAGCATTACAAAGTCATTAAAATGAGAGTAAGTACAAATTTAAAATAAATTTTTATCCTCTCCGCCTGCAATAGACCCAAAGCTTGTTTCCTAGTATGGTCTTTTTATGACTACCAACCTTTCATGTAAAAAAAGTGTATACCTTGCCATTATAACTGCGACGTCATAATTTCATGGTAACTGCCATTGCAACGCAATCGGTTCAGTAATGGTGTCAGGTTACGAGTAATTGCTTTTCTATATAAGAAAGGCCAAACTCTCCGTAGTCAATGAAGGAGTATTATTATTATTTGGAAGATATTTCAATATTCCACTAGTCTAGGGAAATTTCTACATGTAATCAGCCCCTTATTAGAACAAACACAATATTCATTTTTTCTGATGTAATTTGTTGGGTCGCACTACATTAGCCGTAATTGTACCAACAAAGGTATTTAAAACAATTTTCAATGCTAGCTTAGCTTAGAACGATTACTCCAGCATTAAAAGTTGCTGCAGTTGGTGCGTCATTCACTTCGCCGGGAAATAAACTGCTATATTTGCAAAAGTAAGAAAAACAATCTTACATTATAAACCAGAGTCTCATAGCAGAAATGAAGACAAGATCGCCGAAAGGGGAACCTCCTACAATCAAAAAGGGCGCGTCTGCCAATTTTGGCTAGAAGTTGAAACTGGTACGTTGTTGTCTTGAAAAGAACTTGATATTGGCACATTGTTGCCTCGACTAACAATTTCCACTGTTATGTAGTGAACGTGCGGCTTTGTACTTGGGTGGGTGACCGCCTGGGAATCTGGCTGTTGCAGACATAGTGCCTTAGGGCTTCAAGCAGATGACCAGGAGTGGTTAACGCTCGTTAAACCCTTTGAAACCTTCGTGCGGCTTCGTCCCATGGCTCCTCCAATAAATTCAAATTCAATTTGCTCTGCGCGGTCGTCTCAGCGGCAAGTCTAATGACGTCATACACGAAGGACAGTTGTTTTTCCACACGGTACGGATCGCGCAAGCTGAAGCGGTAAACTGGAAGCGGGATGAGGAGGGCCTGAAAAACAAATGCCCGTGTGTGGGCAGTGCGTCTGTTAGTCCTGCTCTTTAGAGAGAAAAAAGAGATAGGGCCGAAGGAGGGGGAGGGAGGGGGAGGACAATGCGTCTGTTACCATTCAGCGTCTGATTACGCGTTAACAGAACTTACAAGGTAGGTGTTTTTTTTTTGGTAGGATCGGAAGAAAGTAGGAGGGAGAGGGCACGTATAGAGGATGGGAGGAAAAGGGAAATACTCCAACAAGCGAAATTGTCCGTCACGTTCAACGTTTACGCCACTCCGCCGAAAACTGGAAAACAACCACGGGCGAAATAAAATCCCGGGCGACGCCGGGTACAATTGCTAGTCGTACAATAAAAATAAAGTATACGTTTATCTCACATATAGCGTAAATGAGGAGGACGCACAATTTGGCCCTTCTCCAGAATAAAAATAATATTTTTGGCTCTCCCCTCTTGCCGCCCCGTTTACCGCCTTCGACTGTTTCGGTTTGTCTGTTGACTGTTAGATCAGCAATATTTGTCGGCAGGCGATTAACCAACTACTGAAGTTGGTAAATTCCAAACTTGGTGTAAATACTATCTGAAAGTAATATGGCGACGCGCGTAAGTTTTACACTGAGCGGCCGTCAAACGTTTCACAATGGCATCACTAGTGACCACGAGTTAAAATTGAAATATGCTGATTGCCAAATCGAGTAACCAGTGGAACTTATTATTTCGACAGAATATAAAATCAGCCCAAAGAATGTGACGAACAGTCATGATTTCAGCTCGTTGCGGTTTTCCCCTCGACATCATACATTTTTTAACATCCGAAAAATAAACCCCCGACTTAGGGTAATTTTTCTATCCCGTTTTAAATAAAGTTGCAAAGTAAAGGTCATTAAACCCAAATCCACAATCCATTCCTTTTTCCCTCCCTCCGTCCCCACCATGGCCCATCCTGACTCACGCGTTACGGATATGTGTTTCACCGATTTCTATTTTCATTTCGTCAGAGTTGGAATAAATATTAAATGATTACGAACTCATCATAGTGATTCATTATTTATTATAAATTATTTTTCACAATTTCGATGAAAAAAATAAGAGCGCATTGGCAGGCACCAAAAAAAAAGTAGCATTAATTATTTGGGCCGTGTTATACATACAATGAACAATTAATGACAACCGATCATCGAGTTAAAGAAATGCGTAAAATTCGCAATATACAGTATAGTGTTCTAGAAAAAAAAGCGCGACTGAAAATTGAATATAAGTGACGGGATCGCAGTTTATCATAAATACACACAGCATCGCATCAACTGTGACTAATATTTTCATCAATGCCTACAATCTTTCAAAAGAATTGTCAGAGCTATAGGACCTCATGCTCAGGAGTTCAAGATGATTTTAAATCGGTATCAGCCACTTTAAAGCCAAGAACCCTGCCAGGGACCCAGCGTGTAAGCCATTGTTACAACCACAACGTTTATGTTGATGTTGTCAGCATTTTGGCAGGCTACTGATTGATTGATTGATTGTTTTATTGAGCTTATAGGGCTACATACCATTTGCTGACAAACAGTACTAAACTTACTCACTCACGTAACCCTACCATAACACAAAACCAAATGCCCAACAGAAGGCCACACAACAACGGTAACGACCACGGCCGGCTGTTTATAGCGGGGTAACAATGGCGTTTAAACAATGCATTTTTCCCATTCATCGATTCGTTAAGTCTGGTTTAACAATTACAGATGTAGCAACGGAATCATCACCCAGCAAATTAAAGTTAGAAATTTTGAGCATAGTACATTGTAAACCCAAATTATGACTTACTGTTTTTTCAATTCTATCACTTATGAGATAGAGTGACGTAAAGCTAAGCATATAGTTTGGGCTCTAATTTCACAAAGGCCTACACATGTACAGATGTACATACAGGGTGTTTCATCTCAAGTGTTAATGCTCAATATCATCCCTAATATTGCAGATACGTCGAACATGGCCATGGGGCCATCACATCCAGGGGGCCATCACACGGTTAAACAAAAAAAATGACCTTGATGACAGATTTCGAGGTCAACGAAATACTAACTCCGGAAGTAGCAGAGATAGGGGCATGATGTAAATTGCAAACTTGTAGAGGACGAAGACATGACCTCAACAAAGCAAACAAAACAAAAATCGGTTCAAATGTTAAAGAGATACAGTAAAAACAATATGGGTCTTGCAGCCCCATTGCAGGGCTTGATCACAACCCACCCTAGGTAGAAACACAGGCAGTCACCAATAGGAAATATCTACCTCAGGGATTAATGCAAACAGGCTTCTCAATGGATCCACCAGGTCTGCCTGCTAATCTGTTGCTGTACTTACAGTGGTGCCTGCCTGTGCTTCTAACTCAGGGTGGGTTGTGGTCAAGTCCTCCAATGGGGCTGCAAGCCCCATAGTGTTTTTACTGTATCTCTTTAACATTTGAACCGATTTCTGTTCTGTTTGTTGAGGTCATGTCTTCGTCCTCTAAAAGTTTGCAGCTTACATCATGCCCTATCTCTGCTACTTCCGGAGTTAGTTTTTCGTTGACCTTGAAAACGGTCATCAAGGTCATTTTCGGTTTAACCGTGTGATGGCTTCCTGGATGTTCCAACGTGTTCCATGGCCATGTTCGACGTATCTGCAATACTAGGGATGATATTGAGCATTAACACTTGAGATGAAACACCCTGTATATTCAAAACTCATTTATGACTTAACGGTCGTTTCATCTCTATACCAGTTACGAGATAGAGTGACGCAACGATAGGAAGCATGATGTTAAAAATATAAAATATGCTCTAGAAATAGCTTATCGTCTAGATAAATTGTATATAAAATGCAACATAAATTCATGTTCTGCGAGCTTATCAATTTTTACTTAGTCGACTAAGAGAAAAGAAAATAAGTTGCGCTAAACTAATTTGAAACCTCAACTGTTATTTTTTTCCGTGCTCTGTAAAACCACGATTTTCACGTAGGATCGCCACCATCCATCTTTCTTAAGTTCTTTCGCTTCGAACTCATATGTACACTACGAGTGGTCAGGAGAAAATAGATTTGCTGCCGGCTGGAGTAAAATGTGTGTGTTATCTTGCTTCTCTGTGTTTTACAAGTTCTACAAATATATTTTACACATGCCAGTGGACGAGTGGGGATATCGGTAAGTCACTCAAATGAAACGTAAGTGCATAAAAGTAGCTTACTGTACTACGTTATTCTAGTGTATGATTTTCGCTGTTTGTCTTGTTTCTAATTGACCGTTTACCTTTAGTTTATAAATTTTTATAAATTTATATGTATTGCATACTAAGAACACCGTGTTTTTAATATGTAGTGCATATAAATTTCTAAAATTTTTAAAAAAATAAACATAGTTTAGACACGTCTGCAGAAAACGTTTTACGACAGAAAAGTCAGAAAAGTCATGGCCATAACTTACATGGTATGTAGTACTCATCTAGACGAACAAAAAGTCCATATAAACATAGGTCCGAAATCGACCGGTTTCCAAGATCCAGTGACCTTTGTCCCACAAAAAAACACGCATTTTCAGCCAAAATACAGGGGCAGCGAGCTAAATTCAGAAACATAAAAAACAATGTATCTTAAAGACAAGTGAAATATCTCCAGCCTGGAAATAAGCGGTAGTGTTTACCCCCTTTACCTCAAAGCGGTAGAAGCGTGTTCTTAGTATTTTGTAAGAAAGCCAGTTCACACAACAAGACACTGCGCTGTTTTGGGATTCACTCTACTACACTCAGCGTGCCACACCATGCTGGCACCCGCAGAAGGCTTAAAAATAAGTAATGTCTAAGCAATGCGAAATGCTGAGTATGTGCCCCGCAAGAGACGAATTTAGTTGTGTGAAGTCACAGAGGCCAATAACTTGACCCGAGAAGCTTGCGGCACGAGCGGAGCGAGAGACCACCACTACCAACTCGCTTGCTCGCTGCTGCTCCTGCCGCCTGCTCTCGGATCAAGTGACTGGCCCCTGTGTGTGAAGTCAGTGGTGTGAGGACATATCCAGCCATGATCCATTCGTGATAAGTCACTAGTAAACGAAAACTAGCTGCAACAAAATTATGGGAACGTAAGGAGGTATTGGTTGAATCTTGAAAAGATGCAGGGTGATTCTCCACGACATCACAACAGTTGTTCAAAGTGGCCGCCATTTGCCTGGATGCATGCCTCCGCTCTTCTGCTAAGGGATGCATGGATTCTCTCGTATAGTCCTTGGTTTTGCCTCATTTGCTGAAATGCAGCGTCAACTTGTTGCCACAGTTGTGCCTCGGTTTCAATGTTTCTTGAATACACGAGTCCCTTCACGTATCCCCAGATGCAAACGTCCAATGGGTTCAGTTCTGGTGATCGGGGATGCCATGCGCGTGGTCTGCCTCGGCCAATCCATCTCTCTCCAAACAGTTCATTGAGGTGTTGCCTGACAGCAAGCTGGAAGTGGGCTGGAGCCCCATCGTGCATGAGCCACATCATCTGACATGTCATGAGTGGGATATTTCGAGTAGGCCAGGTTGGTCATCTCGCAGGAACGTGAGGTATGAATCCCCAGCAAGCCTGTTGGGTAAAACATGTGGCCCTATGAGAACATCCCCTACGATACCTGGCCACACATTGATGGGGAACCGACGCTGATGCCGTGATTCCAGGATCGCGTGGGGATTTCCATCAGCCTAAACATGGGTGTTATGGAAGTTGACAATTCCATCACTGGTAAATCCAGCTTCATCAGTAAATAACACATTATGCAGGAAGAGAGGATCAGCAGTGTAATGCTGATGGCAGCCACTGGCAAAATTCAGCCCGTGCCGGATAGTCATTTTCGTCTAGGGCTTGCACTCTCTGCAGGTGGTAAGGACGCAGCAATTGTTCATGGAGGATTCTCCAGACAACATGATGGTTTACATTTTCTGCTGGGCAATCCGCCGTGTGCCCATTCCCGGGTCTTCGTCAACTCTCTGTAGCACTCGCTCTTCCAGTTCATGAGTTCGGACCGTTCTTGGTCTTCCCTCTCGTGGAGCAACCTCGAATAAGCCACGCTCACACAGACGTGAACGGATCCTTGCAAACATACGACGGTCTGGATGCCTTCTGTTTGGATAGGTCTCAGCGTACAACCCAACCGCGCAGCTTCCGCTGCGTTTCCATCGGGCCGGCCATACATGAAATGCATGTCGGCCAACTCTTGATTGGTATGGTAACAGCTATTGTGCTATGGCAATACGTACAAACAGATAACCAGACACTGTAATTGTGAGATGTACTTGTGCACAACACATGGGGAATGTCTGGGCACAGCTCATGAAGTGGGGATTTTTCACTTGTTTTTAAGAGACATTGTTTTTTATGTTTCTGAATTTAGCTCGCAGCCCCTGAATGTTGGCTGAAAATGTGTGTGTTTTTGTGGGACAAAGGTCACTGGATCTTGGAAACCGGTTGATTCCGGACCTATGTTTATATTGACTTTTTTGTTCGTCTGGATGAGTACTACATACCATGTAAGTTATGACCATGACTTTTCTGACACCCTGTATAATTTCTAAAAATTGCTTTAAAATAAACATAGTTTAGACACATCTGCAGAAAACGTTTTACGACGCTTTCGCTGGTAAGCATAAAAGTGTTGAACAAATAGCATTGAATGAAATGAGTAGCTTAAAAGATTGGAATGGCTACAGTGTTGCAGGTTTAAAAAGTATCTATACATTTAATACGCTTAGTTTGGATGAGATGCAAGCAAAGTTGGAATGAGTTGCAAGAAATTCATCATGCACTGTAATGAAATAGGGAGAGCAGGTTTATTCTTGGCACGGTTGCAAAGAAAAAGGGAGAACGGATGTATCCTGTAACGGAAGAAAGGGAGAACGTGAACGGATGTATCCTGTAACGGAAGAAAGGGAGAATGTGAACGGATGTATCCTGTAACAATCAGCAACAAACGAAATAGCGATTCGATAATGCTGGCTGTTACAGCCGAGTTGAATACTTATAAAATCCTTTGGAGTTGAGTGAATGCCTAAAGCTTGTAGCACACTACTCCGTTCCGTCCCGTTCCGACGACTAATGATCCATCGCACATTGCTTTCGTCGCTAACCGTTTCAGTCGGCTCTGCTAAACTTTTAAATTTTATCGTTCCCAAATTGGTAATGCAAATGAAGAAGGTAATTAAATAGAAAGTCGTAGTAAATTAGGTGTTAATTCTTTACGCTCGGGCATGATGACATTTAAGTCCAGAAGGCAACTGAAATAGGTCCACATCTGTATTTAGTAGAGGAAAGGTGTTCTGCGCAGGCACGTGGCGGACAACAACGGCCTTCGACTGACGGCAGGTGCGCACGCTTCTCCGATGCGATCAGTGTTTGACTGAAAGGATTCTGCTTCGACAATCACGTCTCTCGGCCGAGGGGTCGTCACGGAACTGGAGGGGCCAGGATACGTGGCTTCTCTAATTTACATGCTATTAATCCAAACAGAAATTTGACGGCATGCGTCGTGACGGAACGGAACGGAACGACGGAGCAGTGTGCTACCAGCTTTAAGGTCTGTAGGCTCATGTGCAAAATAAAGTAAATATTTTCAGCGATGGTTGAGTAACAATCACTGCATGCACGATCGTTGTTGCAGGTTTATCGCGCTTGGTATCAAAACGGAGAAACGGGCAGTTCAGCCGCACTGAGAATAAGAACGGCGTCCTCCAATTACTTTCCTAAAAAGACCAAACACCAGGTGTTCTGAGGGAGGAAGAACGGGGATGGCTGGGAGATTCAGGCCAGACAATGGGGAGAATGTGGGGAGGAGCAGGGGGCACCAGAGAGGCTGTAGGGGGAGAGAATCTGACGACAATGGGGGAATGTTGGTGGGGGGTTTCAGAGGGGTTCTCGGGGGGTAGGGGGCGAGGTGGGCCATTTTCAATTCATGCTGCCCGGTAAAGTATTTCGCTCATGCATGCGGGAACCAGCTAGACCAGCATATGTTATGCTGGGGCTACATCTAGTTTACATAAAGCGTTAGCCTTTAATTTGCAACACTATACATATGAACGCATGTTTAAAACCCGTGAAGCGACGGAAGTGTTAGAAATAAAACGGAAGTTGTACTAAACATAAATGTTTATGCTAAAGACTTATATAAGGAACGTGCATTGTAATAAAAACGCAAGCATGTTTGTATACTAAGCAAATCTCACGTTTGAAACATTAAAAACACGCTGCAGTAGTTTTGAAAGGTCTCCTCTCAGCTAATGGAATTTGTAAAATCTTTACACTTTTTCAGCTGAAACGACTAAAACAGGTTTCTAGTGTGTTCAAAACGTGTTTAAAACAATTGTTTTTATATTTAAAAAAAAGTCCGCTTCAGATTAAAAATACCATAGGTCAAAATAAGCACCATACCTACACGTGCACAAACACATAAAAACCATTTTATTGTGCATCTATCTGCCTATAAGCAAAAGATTGTTACAACTTTTTTTCAGAGCTAGCCATGTAACCTTTAAATGTGTCTTAACTGCAAATGGAATATACTCTTCGACCAAAACAAATAATGTAGCACTAAGCACAAGGAAAAAGCACTTGTAAGTACACACGCAGAAGAGCTGCAGTTTGATGGCCAGCACGTTTGAATTAGATAGCCTTTCGTTGCAAAATTGGTCGCTGAGGCGTGTTTATCTGGGCAGTAGATGCAGTTCTTCTCTTTTTGTCGACTTTTCTTCGCATTCTCCTTTTTTTCTGCTTTTGTTTCTCGGCATGCGAAAATTTCCTTCGTTTTATTGTGGGTGCTATCTCGTTTAAAGACTGGAAACGTGGTCATTTACTAAGATAATCTTGCGATTAAGACCCTTTCAGCGGACACGCACTAAAAGTCCCTGAGTCGATGCCCGCGCTTGCTTTGCCCGCCCCTCAACTTGTTTACCCGTCTTCTCCTTTCGAAATGGGTGAGTTTCGAGCAAGCCAGTCTAGCAAATGGGTTCGTACTGTAACAGATGAAGAAACAAAAGTAGAGAAAGAGAAAATACTCTACAAGTTTGTGTCTTCAGCTAGAAACAAATTACGGTGTTGTTTAGGGATGTAATAAATCTTATTATTAGTTGATGAATAATAATCGTAATTGGCCAGGGAATGGGCATTTTTGTTGTTGCTGCAGTAATTATTCGTGGAATTGAGTCCGAGTTTGAAAATAACGAGTTTGCACATAATCGACTCTAAAAACGAGTGCTGTAGAAGAGCTAGTGTTGAACAACGGCCACACCGGCTACCCGAATAGCGTGCCTACAGTTGTACAGACCTTTTAGGCCAATAAAACAATCAATGAATTAATCACCGACCACTCGAGCCATCAGCCTACAAAAACAATGCTGAATGACCGATGACTATTTACAACAATCTCTTCTAATAATGAGAATACTCGATGATTGAATGACTGTTGGCAATAAACTGAAAACTAACTTTCAATTCACATGTGTGCACCTTAATATTAAACACTATTTACTTTCTGTCCAGAATCCAGTAAAAAGAAATAGCATACAGACATCCAAGAAGTCTGGGGACGGGGGGGGGGGGGGGGTTGTTTCATAATGGCGCGTCGACAGCTAGGGCATTAGCGCCAAGGTTAAAGTAAAAGGATTAGTAAAACTCGGTTAACTATTGAAATAGCTATTTCATTTCTGCCTCTCCCAGGAAAAAAATTATAAAGCCAACAAAATGAAGACTTTTGTTGTACAAAGGCGTATTTTTGTATTTCCGGTAGAAATATTCATACGCAAGTGGTAGAGTCCGGTCAGGGAAGGCACTGATTGAGTGAGTGGAGCGACCGAAAATAGGCGTTTAAGGGAAAATTGTTTAAGCGTTTCTTAGCCAGTGTGCGCAACAACACATAGACGGGATACACGCCTTTCTTAACAAACACATGAGAGAGCAAACCAGCCCAATGTATGCATCAAACATCACCCGTGCTTCTCAGCTAGTATTTATCATATCAAAAACCAAAACTGGTAAAAGGAGCCGCCAAGTTCCGAATGGTTCGGCCCTTTAAAGGAGTGATATCAACACACCAAAACATTCGCCAAGTTAATCGCACCGCTTAATAATTCGAAGGTTAAATGAAAACTAGAACATTGCTACTTCCGGTAGCTATGTTCAATTTTTCATTTAACGTCCAAAGTATTATTCGGTGCCGATGCGATTAAGTTGGCGAATGTTTTGGTGTGTAGATATCACTCCTTTGAAGGGCCGAACCATTCGGAACTTGGTGGCCCCTTTTACCAGTTTTGGTTTTTGACATGACACCACTCCTTTTTTTTTAATTGTGTATTAACTCAACTCCACTACCGTGCAGATGAGTAATAAAGTTCCACGTCAACAATAAATTGGTTTTCAACAATTTGATACTACCTTTTGCCTATAGGGCGAACCATTCTCAACTTAGTCACCTCTTTATTGGCTTTTGGTTTGGTTTTAATTTTCTTGTAATTTGTTATATTTAGTTAGTTTTGACTTGTTGATATCACTCCTTTGAAGGACTGAACCACTCTCAACTTGGTGGCCTCCTTACCAGTTTTTGGTTTTGTTTATTTTGCTATGTTTTTACACTTGGTTTAGTTTTCGTGAATTGGACGTCAATACAATTTCTTTGCAACGTTGTTTTGATTGATTGTGATACACTAGTGTATGCCTAGGCACACGTTCTCATTGTCGGAACTTTGGCCGTCCAATGAGAGACGATGCCGACAATACTAACAATGGTTATAGCTATATATTCGTACTTACGCGCCCTCCCACGCCATCCCTGTTAATCCCCCAGGCTCAAAACCATAAAAGATACGCAGTTCGTATTGTGCTGCACCCATTCGTCCAATTTCATAGCTGGAAGCCTTCCCGTTATCTCGGAATCGATGAATAATCACCCTATGGGGTTTAACATGGGAATGAGCGGACTAGCTAGCTAGGTCACACTAGCTAGCTAGTGTGTTGCGCACACTAGCTAGGTAGTAGCACATTTTTAACGTTATTGAGGGGATGCATTGAAAGCAGCATAGCTGGCATTCAAACTCGAGTTAATTTTTGTCAGGTGGGTCATTGCTCTCGATTTCAACACAATTTAAGCTTTTGTACCGCAGTATTATTTTTTCCCTAGTACCTGAAATGTGCCCAACTATGCTTCAAGATAAAAGACACTGACGCAATGGCGTCGCGCTACAATGGTTTACCACATCGACAATTGAATTGATGTGATGAGTGTTGTGATGTTAGTTGTCTAACTTGGCGCGACACACTAGCGTGTGTCTAGATTTAACAACGTCTTTTACTGACAATGGAGTGGTAGTTTTGAGTGAATCGGTATTTGTATTTTTCTGGTTGCATTCTAACTGACTATTAGAAAACAAAAACGAGCTCGTTTGATGTTTAAGTAAGGTTTAACTGATCCGAAGTCAAAACAGCAAAGGAACACAAATAAACTTTCCTGTAAGGTTTCGCATACCGCAGTGTTCCTGTAATGTTGAGTCCACGTGAAACCTTACTGCTGTATTCACATATTTTTACAGTTTTTACTTAGAACACAATGTGTCTCATTGGTTCATTCTACTTGGCTAAAGGACATCGCTGAAAAATCGCAAGAACCATATTTTTAATGTGCTTAATACAGACCTACAGATTAACTAATTCGAGGTTCGTGCGATTCCTTGAAATCCTGGAAATATAGTTGAAAATAAAAATGAAATACCAGCCCTGAAGTCTTGAATACGAAATCTTAAAACATGGTGTATGTATCAAAAGGATGAACGGAAAGCAGACAACCGAACTAGAATGATGATGAAAAATTTAGCCCCGAAATTGGGCGAGTGTGTAGACTGTAGACTATATTATTCACTATATAATTCTTACAACAATTTTGAAAGTTGGGATATGGTTTTGATTTTATTTACGTGTCTAATGGTTGAATACAGCAGTTAGGTTTCACGTGGACTAAACAGTACAGCAACACTGCGGTATGTGAAACCTTTCAGGAAAGTTTTTGTGTTCCTTTGCTGTTTTGACTTCGGATCAGTAAAACCTTACTTAAACATCAAATGAACTCGTTTTTGTTTTCTAATTCGTGATACTTTGACATACCAAGCTATTTGTCTGCTTTCGTTGCAAAAGGTACTGAATTTCGCTCGCTTCGCTCGCTCATTCAGTGCAAGTCTTTCTTTTGGAAGTTGGTTTGTCGTAAGCTATCTCTATCAACGGCTTTGTCCGTATTTGTAATATAGGACGGCAAGCCAAATGGGCAAAATACACTTTAGCTTTAACACGGGAGAATGACGTGAAATCATTGCATAAATCGATTTGTAATAAGGATAATGCTTCCGCTTCACGCGCGGTTAAAAGTTGGCTCACCAGCATTGTTAGCTTTTGCTTACGCTTTCCGTCTCGCGTTTGCTAATTGGCATTGTTGCATAGAAACAATGTTTAAAACAATGTACAACAATAAAATGGATCGTTCAGGGCTCCGTAACTCCGGCACGGAGCAACCAATTGAAATTTCTATTTCTATAAAGGGCACATCTCCGGAAATAGATCTTTCAAATGAGCTAAGAATCATCTTTCTACGACAAATGGTTTAATCTGTAGAGACCATTGTATAAACGTGTCCAAAGTCCACCACCACCACCGTCGCATAAGCCAAAACTGAAACTCACGATTCCAGCTCAAGTACAGATCTCCGAAGTGACAAATCGGAATTAATAAAAGTTGGTACACGTGTGCACCATGTCCAACAAAGCTTGTACACTAAATTTGAGAGGAAAATATTAAAAGGCGGCGGAGAAATTAAGCATCGTAATTTCACCTTTAACATGGGAGACCGAGGTCAAACCTTACAGTAAAGGCTACCGCCTTTACTAATAAAATAAAATGCACATAAATAGACAACACAAGAAACAACACAAACCTACGAATAATATTCTGAATTAATGTTGTTCAAGAAGGATTGAAATTTTTTGAAAATGGCATCCAGCTACGGTTTTTTGGCTTCTTATAATCGTAATCCGTTGATCGGATATAAAACAATATGTTACCGCACCAACTCAAGTAAAGTCCTCTTAAAGTTTATTGCAAAGGGAAACGTTTCTGACTCAAAATCGTTGTCACGCAATCGCTAAAGACTGAAAACTGACTTTTATTTTGTAGGGGGTGGTGGACGAGAGAGCGAACGAAGAGTTCACAGAACTAGTAAATGCTAAAAAAAAAAAATTAAGATCCTTTATATAGCTGTGCGTCGGTACCTCCCCCAAGATGCAATTAGGCAACAGTGAAAAGTCCAAGAACATACAGCTTAGCTACAGTGTAAAACAAGAAGCCCAGCTTTGCTACCGTGCTAACAGTGCACCAATTACAGCCACTTTCTTATGTAGATGAAAGAGCATATAACAGAGCAGCGTCATGTGACGTCATACTGGCTACAAGAGAGGTAGCTGCAAGGGGCACTAGATTAAAATGGAGGGTTAAACAACGGTACTTCTAGTCAAGGCAGTACTTTGAGGGCGGATTTCATAGGCCTAAAAAAACGTTGTTTTCTCCAATCCCTTATGGTGCTAGGTTGTAATTGGAAAATAAAGATTCCACTTACTTAAAAATGTCAGCAACTGTCAACAAATCGACAAAAATCACTCATTATAGGCCTAAGAAATCCACTGTTAATAGCATTGGCTTCAGTACGACGGGCTTCTTTTTTCCCTCCAGTGCCCCTTGCAGCTAACCCAGTTACCGGTTCCACCATTGTGGTATATACAATAATACTACGTAATGTCACGGCCTTATAAGCAAAGATCCAGTAAAGGACGCTTGCCCGTTGGTTCAATAAACATACTATCAATTTTTGGGAGTGGTAGTAAGATATACCATTAAGTAAAAAATACTTCAAGAAATAATAAAATCACCAGAAAAAGGGTTAAACCATCAAACCACTGTTCCGGCTTATAAACGGAAGGTCTCTTGTTCGAGTCTCTGTCGGCGCAGTTGTCATTGCTTTTCTTAGGTTAGTTTATCGCATATTTTCTTTAATATTGACCGTTTGCTACACCGTGGCGTCGGCTGGAAGTACAATAAAACCTCATAAGTCTCACTAGTGAGTATATATATCCAATTTAATAGTTCATTGATACTAAGATCTCTTCTGTTCCACAACTTATCATTGTCATTGTCTGTCTCTTCCACTGCCTACTGTGGTTGTCACTGGCCATCCGTAATGTTGTAACAAACCATCAGTCAATACTGGTGGGTGTCATGGTCTCTCCCTATCATTATCATTATCACTGTCTCTTCGACACATTATCATTATCACTGACGAAGCGAGCGAGTTCCGCACAAATTGCCGTTGGACACGAATATTTTTTTCCCCGGTAAACATTTCAAACAAAATATTGGAACAACAACAATCGAAGGTTGTGCTATTCGTTGTAGTAGAAATAAACACGAGGCCGGAAGCACTAAACTAACAAACTAAAAAACACACTCTTATATTTCGGTACCCAGTATTTTTAATATGCGGTACCTTCCTCAGAGATGTATAAGAGTTAAAATTTTATAAACACCTCACATTATGGCATTGACGGGTCCGCCATGATGGTTACTGGAAAGTGTTACAGGATAACGCTTTTTTGTTCATGGGACCATGGCTGATCGACGTAGTGTTGTTTCCTATACTGTGAAAGATTGCAGTTAATTTACTATTCAATCACCAGGCAAATTTGGCGGTCATGGAAGGTTTTTATTTTACATAAGATTTGTCTGTAATCTTAGCTCAGAGTGCCCTGAGGCATTGTTTCCTCATAGGTGACTCATTTTAACGATGTGGACCTTAAAGGTACACATCGCCTTCCTTATAACAGCCATGCGCCCATCGCGACGTGCGCATTTTACCATCACACCGTTTTGCGAGACTTTGCGTAGCAATACAAGGTCAACTGAGATAGTAAACAAAACAGCATGAATGCAAATATTGGATCGCCGCAAACCGGTATGATTTTCGTATTTTAACATCTCACTTTAGCACGCAGCGCTTGAGCCATTGTTGGATTCCAGCATGAGGAAAGCGGGCGATATCCTTCTTCTCGCCCGTTTTGAAGCTATCAGTCCGACGTCCATTGTTGAGCGCGAGTGGAATACATTGTTGCGTTTAGCCAGAAGAAAGTTTGTGCAGAATATTCGTTAAGACGCAATGCTACACGCAACGAAAAGAAGCATCGTTTAATTTTGAAAGCGGTTGCAATGTTGTAATTAACATGAATTCTTGAATGACTTTTCTTACGTTTGAGGTGGTGTTGTTTTCAAAAGTTGTTCCACTTAATTGATTATATTCGGTTGCTTTATTCTTTTTTGTCATTTAAAGGAACCCAACGTTTGTAATGCAGTGGTTGTAATGTTGTGAGTAACGTGAATTGTTGAACGTTGTTTTTTTTTATCTGTCATGTTTTTTTATTTGTTTCAGTAAATTTATTACATTTGTCTGTTTTCTTCCATTTTTCATTTAACACAAACGGGGGCTGGGATCCACGTGGAGCCCTCCGCCGTGGATCCCAGCACTCCTCGGCCTCGTTCATTGGCGCGATCCCGTCGTGCTGTATTGTTATAAGAGGACTGAGAGCTTCAAAACGGGTGAGAAATTGTAAGCGCACAAAGGACCATTTAATCGCACGATGTTAATAAATATAGTTCCCAGTATTCAACAGAAAATCTCTTAGACGCCATATTTTAAAACGGATTTTTAGCAAGGGATTGACTAACGGTAAGTAAATAGACCTTTTGGGCCGTACTTGATGTGGAGGATCGAGAATAATGGCTCTGGGAGGAATGTACCTTTAATCTTACGGTACAAACATCTAGAATTATAACTTCTTTGTATTGGAGATTTACGGTTAATTTGTTTCCGGGCAGCTAATGTTCAAAACTCCGTAAATCGATTTAAACCCGTTTCAGGTAATTAAACTTTTCGTTAGACGGCCAGAGAACAATCATAAGACGTGAAGGTAAATCGTGTTAGGTTAATTTAATTCTTCCCATTTCCACTCCTTTGAATCCCGTTCACCTATAATATAGAGAATAAATGACGAATATCGTTTTAAACGAGAGCGGGACGAAAAGCTATTGAAATGTAATGAAAAAACCTGCAATTAATAACGTATTGAAAAGACGATAACTTTGCGGGATTCGTATCCCAGAATTTTTACTCACTCTAAAGCGATAGCGGACGAATTCCAGCCTGAACCCCAACATGTTTACCTGGACACTCTCTTTGAGACACTTTCCACAGTTAAAACAAATGTCTTGCAAGTAAGGCAGTTCTTTATTTCCATTAGCCGTACTTATCTTAAAAGTAGTAATTGCCACTTCATGAATTGAGCACACAGGCAAAATAAAACTGTACATCGAGCTCACATTCAGCGTTTCATGCTTCGTAAATTCCGGCAGTGACCTTTCGACAGTTATGATTGGGGATGCTTTAGGGTATTTATCATCCCGGACCGCCACAGTTCTAATTGCGTATTGCCAAATGTGCGCTTGATGTTCGGCGCATTCTGGTATCGTGTTTTAGATCATACAAAATTTGCTTGTGCACTCAATGTACGTGGCGCACGTAGGCTGCTACTTAATGAAATAAATTACCTTGTAAGTATAACATAATTTTAAATGAAAAATAAGCTGTTTTTAAAATATTTTTTTTTATTCTTGTGGAGAAAGGAACGGGGGTGGGGGGGGGGACAAGGAAGGGGAATGTCCCGGGAGGAAAATGTCCAACCTAATGTCCACTGTCGCTTTCGAGGAGGGGGGGGGGATGACGGAGTGAAATGGCCCGGAGAGAAAATATCCGCGAATCAATATTACAATAGAATCTTGTCAGCCACTAATCAATACCTTATTATGTGTGCAGTGCATCTTGAGTCCTGCAGGTATTTTATGAGCGGCTACATCTTCCTGGAGGGAGCGGCTTTAATCAACGGCCGCCATTGTTTTTGTAACCATTTTGGATATCAACAAGGCACTCTGCTCCCAAAATATGCAATCTATTATCTGTGTTCGTTCTGGGGCGAACTCAAGATAGGCCGCGGACACTATACATATACACCTTTTCTTCACTAATCCTTACTTGAGTAGCATGCGCATCAAGAAAGAATATTTGGCTTTTTTACCTGCCAACTCCTCTTCCAGTATAGATACATTGAGCGCTAATTATACATATAGATAAACTAAAAACCTAGTAAATATGTATGTTAAC
Organism: Lithobius niger; assembly: GCA_023313725.1. Classification (NCBI taxonomy): domain Eukaryota; kingdom Metazoa; phylum Arthropoda; class Chilopoda; order Lithobiomorpha; family Lithobiidae; genus Lithobius; species Lithobius niger. The sequence continues at coordinate 11,384 of JAHWFP010053987.1, read as the reverse complement.
CTTAACGAGCTCTTCCTAGCCCTGCATACGCTACGGAGGTTGGCTTTAACATTTAATTGTTTGTTATACTGATTAGTTCGCACAAGCAATTTTTTTTTAAAGAAGTTTAATTGTTTGTAAGACGTAATGGGATGGATAAGCTCTAAATTATTTTTAAAGTCGTGAGGAACAAAAGAAGAACTCGCTTGAACATTATTCTCGAGCCTCTCATTTAAGACCAATTTAGCACACCAATGATTAGTCGTAAATGAGACTGAGGTGATTAAAGATGCGGGCGCAGAGAGGCAGGTGAAACAGAGGGACGGGGTAATTAAGCTAGACTACATTTATTTAAGGAAAGGGCATACATTTATCCACGATAAAAAAAAATACGACGATATATCACGATTATCTGTTTAAACGTGAAAATAGTCTTCGTTTCAGGCATACCTTTCTGAATAATTAAAAAATAAATAAATAAAAACAGTTTAGCCACAAACAGTGGTAAGGAACTTCGAAGGGGGATGTCCCACTAGCACCAATCCTAGTTTAAAAATCGCATGAAGACGCACAAAAACCAAGTTAAGGGTGGCCCACACCAAATTAGATGTTTTGTCACACGACAAAAATTTTGTCGTATAACCTGTCTCAACGTGCTGCAGACGTCTCCAAAAGTATAGAATGAGTTGAGCGCCACACACCGGATGAGACATCGTCGCGAGACGTATTTACGCGTCTCGCGACAGCAAAACAAAGCTCCTTCAAGTTACGTTTATTGGGGCGTCTCTCCACCAGATGCGACGTTTTGTCTCGCAATGTTTCGTCGCGATACATTTGGCTAATTTATATGGAACGCCCGCTGGATAAAATAACGTTTTACGTCATGTTATAATTCGATTTACAACGCGTCATAATTCGATTTACAACGCGTTACAAGTGTGACCAATAGGGTGCCTTTATCTTCAACGCGTTGCAATTTATTTTTAACGCGTTACAACTTATTTATAACGCAGCGAATTCGTGGTGAATTGCCATTGGCTGCGTACGTACGATCTACCATTGGCTGTTCAACGTCACGTTGTAAATCGATTTCCAACGCGTTATAAATAAATTGCAACGCGTTAAAAAATAAATTGCAACGCGTTGCAGAAAAAGGCACCCCCATTGGCCACATTTGCAACGAGTCGAAAATCGAATTGTAACGCGTTGTGAATCGAATTATAACTTGACGTAAAATGCATTTTGTTCAGCAGGGCGTCCCATAAAGTTAGTGTGCAGCCACCATTAGGGTGGCCGTACACCAGTATGAAAATCGCAGGAAAACGTTTTAAATTCATGCCGATTTCTTAAAAGTACGCTAGCTTCCCTCAAATTCCCTGGACCCCGCTTGGGAAGCGTAAGGCTCTTCTCCCTTGCCGCCCCCCCCCCCCCCCAGCCCCATGTGGCTCCCGAGGACGCAGGAGTTCAATCCCGGGAGGCCCTACCCCTCCCAATCCGAGACCCTGGCCGCACACCATCAAAGTCGACAAAACGTCGTTGCCAGACGAAACGCCGCAACACGTCTCATTTGGTGGAGAGACCCCGTCACACGAAACTAGAATGAGCTTCGCTTTGTTGTCGTGAGACGTCTTTAGCGACAACGTCGAATCCAGTGTGTGGGACTCACTCATTCCGATGTTTTTGGAGACGTCTTCAGCATGCTGAGACAGGTTTTGACAAAATGTCCTGTCGTGCGACGTTTTGTCGACTTTGGTATGCGGCCACCCTTAGGTTCGTGGGTGTTTAAACAATTGATAACTTTCTAACTATTAGAAAACAAAAACGAGCTCGTTTGATGTTTAAGGTAAGGTTTAACTGATCCGAAGTCAAAACAGCAAAGGAACACAAATAAACTTTCCTGTGAGGTTTCACATACCGCAGTGTCCCTGTACTGTTTAGTCCACGTGAAACCTTACTGCTGTATTCACATATTTTTACAGATTTTACTTTAGAACACGATGTGTCTAATTGGTTCATTCTACTTGGCTAAAGGACATCGCTGAAAATTGCAAAAACCGTACTTTTAGTGTGCTTAGTACAGACATACGGATTAACTAATTCAGGGTTCGTGCGACTCCTTGAAATCCTGGAAATATCGTTGAAAGTAAAAATGAAATACCAATCCTGAAGTCTTGAATATGAAATCTTAAAAAATTGGTGCATGTATCAATAGGATGAACGGAAAGGAGACAACCGAACTAGAATGACGATGAAAAATTTAGCCCCGAAATTGGGCGAGTGGGTAGCCTATATTATACACTATATAATTCTTACAACAATTTTGAAAGTTGGGATATGGTTTTGATTTTATTTACGTGTCTAATGGTTGAATACAGCAGTAAGGTTTCACGTGGACTAAAGAGTACAGGAACACTGCGGTATGTGAAACCTTACAGGAAAGTTTATTTGTGTTTCTTTGCTGTTTTGACTTCGGATCAGTTAAACATTACCTTAAACACCAAACGAGCTCGTTTTTGTTTTCTAATTTGTGATACTTTGACACCCCAAGCTTGTTGTCAGCATTCGTTGCAAAAGGAATTGAATTTCGCTAGCTTCGCTCGCTCATTCAGTGAAAATCTTTCTTTTGGAAGTTGGTTTGTCGCAAGTTATCTATCAACGGCTTTGTCCGTATTTGTAATCATATCAAAAACCAGAACTGGTAAAAGGGGCCGCCAAGTTCCGAATGGTTCGGCCCTTCAAAGGAGTGATATCAACACACCAAAACATTCGCCAAGTATGTCGCACCACTTAATAATTCGAAGGTTAAATGCAAACTAGAACATTGCTACTTTCGGTAGCAATGTTCAAGTTTTCATTTAACGTCCAAAGTATTATTCGGTGCCGATTAAGTTGGCGAATGTTTTGGTGTGTTGATATCACTCCTTTGAAGGGTCGAACCATTCGGAACTTGGCGGCCCCTTTTACCAGTTCTGGTTTTTGATATGATATCACTCCTTTTTTTTAATTTGTGTATTGACTTAACTCCACTACCACGCAGATGAGTAATAAAGTGCCACGTCAACAAGATATTGGTTTTCAACAATTTGCTACTACTTTTCGCCTATAGGCCGAACCATTCTCAACTTAGTCACCTCTTTATTGGTTTTTGGTTTGGTTTTAATTTTGTTGTAATTTGTTGTATTTAGTTAGTTTTGGTGTGGTGATATCACTCCTTTGAAGGGCCGAACCACTCTCAACTTGGTGGACTCCTTACCAGTTTTTGGCTTTGTTTATTTTGCTTTGTTTTTACACTTAGTTTATTTTTTGTGAATTGGACGTGAATATAATTTCTTTGCAACGTTGTTTACATTTATCGTGATACACTAGTGTGTGCCTAGGCACACGTTCTCATTGTCGGAACTATGGCCGTCCAATGAGAGACGACGCCGACAATACTAACAATGGTTATAACAATATTTTCGTACTTACGCGCCCTCCCACGGCATCCCTGTTACGCCCCCAGGCTCCAAACCATAAAAGGTACGCAGTTCGTATTGTGCTGCACCCATTCGTCCAGTTTCATAGCTGGAAGCCTTCCCGTTATCTCGGAATCGATGAATAATCACCCTATGGGATTTAACATGGGGATGAGCGGACTAGCTAGCTAGAAACACATTTTCAACGTTATTGAGGTGCAGATTTTACATTAAAAGCAGCATAGCTGGCATTCAAACACGAGTTAATTTTTGTCAGGTAGGTCATTGCTCTCGATTTCAACACAATTTAAGCTTTTGTATCGCATTATTATTTTTCCCTAAGTACCTGAAATGTGCCCAACTATATGCTTCAAAATATAAGACACTGACGCTATGGCGTCGCGCTACAATGGTTTGCAACCTCGACAATTGAATTGATGTGATGTTTGTTGTTATGTTTGTTGCCTAACTTGGCGCGACATTTAGCGTGTGTCTAGATATAGGACGGCAAGCCAAATGGGTAACGTACACATTAGCTTTAACACGGGAGAATGATGTGAAATCATTACGTAAATCGATTCGTAATAGGGATAATGCTTCCGCTACACGCGCGTGTAAATTGTTGGCTCATCAGCATTGTTAGCTTTAACTTACGCTTTCCGTCTGCAGCCTTGCAGTGCTGGAAACACCGGTTCTCGTCAGATCCCCGAAGTTAAGCAGCAGTGGGCTGGATTGATACTTGGGTGGGTGACCGCCTGGGAATCTAGCTGTTGCAGACATAGGGCCTTAGGGCTTCGGGCAGATGACCAGGAGTGGTTAACGCTCGTTAAACCCTTTAAACCCTTTACGCTTTCCGTCTGGCGTTTGCTGATTGGCATTGTTGTATAGAAACAATGTTTAAAACAATGTACAACAATAAAATGGATCGTTCAGGGCTCCGTAACTCTGGAACGGAGGGACCAATTGAAATTTCTATTACTATACAGGGCACATCTCCGGAAATAGATCTTTCAAATGAGCTAGGAATCAGCTTTCTACGACAAATGGTTTAGTCTGTAGAGACCATTGTATAAACGTGTCCAAAGTCCACCACCACCACCATCGCATAAGCCAAAACTGAAACTCACGATTCCAGCTTAAGTCCAGATCTCCAATGTGACGAGTCGGAAATTAATAAAAGTTGGTACACGTGTTGGCCAAGTAAATTTCAGTAGAAAATGTTGAACGAAGGCGGAGAAATTAAGCTTCCAAATTTCGGCTTCAACATGGGAGACCGAGGTCAAACCTAATGATTCTGCCTAAGTCATTTCGGAAACCAGCTGCCGAACTAGCATCCTCTGTTTTTTTCGTATCATTATTCATTGTTTTTCTCGTACACTGTATTGTTTGATGTTGGAATCACAGTTTACACATTAAACCTTGGAACTTCGGTTGTGTTTAATTTTTTTCAGGTTTCATATTTATTATTGTTTTCCTTAAAACAGAGTTCGTACGCGGCCTTGAACTCTTTGAAAAGTCTCAAATATGAAAACCAAAAATTCAAGGCTTACAAAACCTTGAAAATTGGCATTTTTGTTGTGAAAGCCTTAAAATGGGTTTGAAGTTTGCTAGAGTACTATGTTTGAAATGCGGTTAATGCTGTTATAGCGATATAATTAACAAACAACTAAATATAGTTTGTCTGCCGAGGCCATTTCTTCAGTGAACGATGCTTCCATGGATTCGACTGGAGACAAACAGAGGGAAGTGCCGTGCTGTGCAAGCAATTTGTACCCGAAAGGGCAGTAGTGCAAGTGCTATTTCCACTTGCTCTTAGTTGATGTTTCCTCCTCGGTACATTGGTGAGAGTATGGTAAGAGGGAAGACGTTAATGGTGCCAACACTGGCGTCTAATAAAACAGTAGAATTTAAAACGTAGTTATAACAAATAGCTGTACCCTCGGCGTAACATACGCCGGTCTAGCCAGTACCCGCATACCTGAGCAAAATACTTAGTGGGCAGTATGGAATAAAAAGGACACCGACTGCCCCCTGCCTCCTTCTCCGGACTCCCCTGCGGCCTACCCACTTACATTCTGCCACAGTCTGGTCAGATTTCCCCCATCCCCTCCCCCCCCTCCTGGTAACCCCTTTTTCCGCACCGCCTGCCCCTCCTCTTCCCAGACCCGGATTCCCCTATTGTGTGGTCTGAATATCCCCATCCCTGCTTCCCCTCCCTTTGAACCCCTGCTGATTTGTTTTGTTATGGAAGTTAATTTTTTTTTCAATAGAGGACGCTCAATTGGCCGTTTCTCCGTTCTGATACCAAGCTCAATGAACCCAACAATGGTCGTGCATGCAGTGATTGTTACTCAAACAACTTTGAAACTCTTTAAGTCGGCTAAAAGAGCTAGCATTTAAAGCAATATTTCGATTGTTGCTGATTGTAACAGGCCACATCCGTTTGTTTGACATTGTCAGTCGCTCGCCCTCTTTCATTACCCCCGGCATACCTGAGCGTAACACTGTAGTGGGCCCCGGTTTCCCCTATTGTGTGGTCTGAATATCCTCATGTCTGCTCCCTCTTCGAACCCCTGCTGATTTGTGTTATGGATATTTTCAATGGAGGACATTTCTCTGTTCTGATACAAACCAACAAACCCAACAACGGTTGTGCATGCAGTGATTGTTACTCAACCAACTTTGAAACTCTTTCAAGTCGGCTCTTAAGAGCTAGCTTTATTAATGCAATATGTCGATTGTTATAGGCCACATCTGTTTGTTTGACATTGTTGGTCGCTCGTCCTCTTTCATTATACACCCTCTTTCATTGTAGAGCATAATAATGATGAATTTGCTTGCCCAACCTAAGCGTATTATATAGATAGATAGACTGATCGTGCAAATAACCTTGAAATTTGTTTTAAGTTTGCCTTGAAAAGCCTTAAAAAGTCTAGAAAATGGTTTCCTTTGTTATGTACGAACCCTGTTAAAACGTCATGTTTCATGCCTGCAAAAATCACGTTTAAAAATACGCGGTTTTCCCATTGTTTTATCGCATTTTTAGGGAAGCTTCGCCAATGAAAAAATTCCCCCCCTCCTGACCATAAAAAAAAATTATTGCCGCACCGCATCAGACTTTCAGAGGTTCAACAGATAAAAATAAAAAGCCTCCCGCCATCATCGACGTTCGGTATGCATACTTATGAGAACCACGGTATTTAATTTTATCGGCCTAATGTTTAAGGGACTTGCTAAACTTAGGAAAGCGGCCCCAAACCCTACCCTAGTGTTGTCAGCCTATATTAGTCAGTGATGAATGTTACCGACTTACAACAGGCTTATTATAGAACCCAGCTAAAAAAAAACAAAAAAACTTTGCTATGCCTTACATACGAATAAAGTGTCATGTCAAAACTCTTGGGTACATTAAATTAAAGATCTTGCATCAGGAGGTCAAACCATGCCACTGCAGCTAATGCAATTATATCATCGATAATGGTACAGCAAATTCAATTACAATAGAACTTACATACTGAACCTCAGTTTCAGAAAAAAAACGAAAAAAAACGAAAAAAAACGAAAAAAAAAAAAAACGGGAGCAACTAACCCTTTAGTTGCTCCCGTCGCCATTAACCAAGCGCATAATGCAGCACTTAATGCTGGCAGCGGTCTCCCAAGCAGCCCCCAACTCGCAAGTCTGGAAGTCACTTCACTTTCCCCGTCGACCCAGTTAGCACAACAATTTCTGGCTTATATCTAAACACATGCTAGTGTGTCGCGCCCAGTTAGGCAACAAACATCACATCAACTCAATAATTGTAAATATTGTAAACCATTGTAGCACGACGCCATAGCGTCAGTGTGTAATATCCTGAAGCATAGTTGGGCACATTTCAGGTGCTTGGGGAAAAATAATACTGCGGCAGAAAAGCTTAAATTGTGGTAAAATAGAGAGCAATGGCCCACCTGACAAAAATTAACGTGTGTAGAAATGTCAGCTAAGTGGCTTTCAAGGCAAACTTTGACCCTTAAACGTTGCAAATGTGTTACTAGTTTATTTCTTCTAGTTTCTCCTTTTACTTCTAGTACGCTCATACCCATGTTAATTCCCATACGGTGATTATTCACCGAAGCCGAGATTTGACGAATGGCTTCAGTACGATACGAATTGCATACCTTTTCTGGTTTACAGCCTGGGGGTGTGACGGGAACGTCGTGGGATGGCGCGTAAGTACGAAAGTATTGTTATAACCATTGCTAGTATTGTCGGCATCGTCTCTGATTGGCGGGCCAAATTCGGAAAATGACAACGTGTATAGTATATACTGACGTGCGTATCTAAACGCACGCTAGTGTGTCCCCACAAATCTAAACAACGTTGCCAAAGAAATTGTGTCTACATCCAATTGACGAAAAACAAACAAAATGTCAAAATAAAGCCAAAAACTGGTAAAGAGCCCACCAACTTGAGAATGGATCGGCCTCGCAAAGGAGTGATATGAACTAAATTAAAAAAAAAATTAATGTAAGAAGAGGCAACTAAGTTGCAAATGGTTCGGCCTCTCAAAGGAGTGATACGAAATTAAAATATTAGAAAAATTACCACTCAAGCTACTGTTGACGTGGCAATTTATTACACAAGTCTAACGCACACTTAAAAAAAAAAGTGATATCCAATTAAAAACCAAAACTGGTAAAAGGAACCGCCAAATTCCGAATGGTTCGGCCCTTCGAAGGACTGATAGCAACACACCAAAACATTCGCCAACTTAATCGCACCGACTAATACTTTGCACGGTAAATGAAAACTTGAACATTGCTACCGAAAGTACCAATTTTCTAGTTTTCATTTAACCTTCGAACGATTAGTCGGTGCGATTAATTTGGCGAATATTTTGGTGTGTTGATAACACTCCTTTGAAGAGCCGAACCATTCGCAAATTGGCGGTCCCCTGGTATTTGATTTGCTTGAATTGAATTCAATCCAAAAATACCAGGGTATCCAAAAGTTCCGGATGGCTCTGCAGGTTGTGATGGGGCATGCCGTCTGCTAGCTGTATGGCCCCACCGTTCGTTGGACGGGCCAACCACTATATATTTTTTCATAACGGCCGAAATTTCCCTGCTTTGTATGCTTTATCACGATAAAAAAAAAAGCTGCATACACCCAATCAGTGGCAATAATGACAACCCCGAAGAGGCAATTAAAGGGCAAACCAACTGGTTTTCACTTGTACTTTCATTAATAAGCCTTTTAATTCGTGTAAATACATGTTTATACCGTTAATTGCCTATAAACGCCCATGGGCCGTTAAAATTCATTTCATAAAAAAAAAGAGTGGGTGACCCTTTTGTTGGGGGGGGGGGGAGGTCGTAGCTTTTCTAGGGTTGTTAATTGGCGATTTATGGTTATATGCAGTATTTTTGCGCTTCCTGGAAGGTGAAGCATTAGCAGAGACGTCAGTAGCCGCAACTCCGCCAGGGTCCCGCGTAGAATTCGAAGACTTAAGACATTATATTTCCTCAACTTTCTAATCTCCGGTGGAACCATCGGCAAAGAGTTAAATGGTTTAACGTTATTGAATAGTGTTTCACTATCACCAACCACTCTAACAACAAAGTGTGTTTAAAAAGTTTATTATTGAATTGTAAATGTGAAAATCTCTATGTTTAACCTTTAAGAGTTCCCTTCGTAAGTTTGTAAAACAGAACGATATTCCTGATCTAAGAAACACAGCCAACATGAAACCTGAAGTGAAACTCCACAGCACATGCACTCAGTCTCAACTTTCAATTTGATTAATTTTAACGAAAACTTTCGTAAAATAAAATAAAAACTTGGAATAAAAACTTTAATCACAATATTCCCCCTGTTCTTGGTTCAAGCCCCTACCACTTCCATTCCCATCCACCTCTCCCACGCAACGACACCCTCTCTTCCTGTCAGATAATTTTGTTTGTTTGTGCAGTTCTACGTTATTGCAACAAAGCAGCAACGATACGATAATTGGTTTCTGGCCTGCGGTGCGGGCAACATTCGCGCAATTAACGTTTTAAAATTATTAATGCTAGGTTTTATCGATCGTTCTGTAATTGAGCAGCTGATGCAATGTGGCACTATTTTTCTGCTCATCCGCTACCAGCTAATCACTGCATAATTGCAACAGGGTTTTGGCTCGATGCAGCGAGTTCGAAACAACCTCTCAATTCCGAGCAAGGTCATGTTCATCCAGGTTATGAAATTAATCTATTACACGCAATTATTTTCCAAAGATTACTTTTCAGCGTCATCATATTTTTATTTCTTTCATCTTCGGGTTAACCCAATTTTTGGGCCAGATGCCCCGTGCAGTCGACTTCTGGCGTAACGTAATGCATGTTGTAGGGTACGTGAAAATTAGTCTGTTATCAAAATTATGATGAAGCTTATAAGACCATACTATATACATAGTTGCGAAATATGGATCGAGTTTTCCAAAGATTTAATTATTGCTATAATTGTGATTAAATTTCTGCGAGTAGCTACGCGTGTACAATCAAAAGGTAAGGTACGACGTTGGTTGCAAGAGGGTGTGTGTGGGTGGGTGTGCTGGAGCTCAAATATGACATCGTCATGAATATATTATTAAGTTAGAATGATGTGCTCCAGTTCCTTATACGAACAAATACGTATAAACTTAATGTAGCTTGACGTCCAAACCATAGTAAAATTAATATCTAGACACACGCTAGTGTGTCACCGCCAAGTAACGTAGATCATCCCATTGTAGACATCCGATTATTAAAAAATTGATTGTTAATGATAAAAAAGCAGCTCACTAGCAGACATGTGTCTGTTAACTGTATAAGCAACTGAAAGCATATTTTGGCATGTTGAGAATAAATCCCAATGCGACAGAAATGTTTCAAATTGTGGAAAATGTTAGGGAAAGGGTCAGAGATTAAGAAAAATTAAAATTTAAAGGATGAGTGTCCACCAATCATAGAGAAAAAGATGCGTCAATAACGTTGTTTTCATGTTACTGTCTAGCTAGCTAGATGGGTATCTAATAAGATTTTTTCCCATGTTAAATCCCATAGACGTTTTGCTCACGTCTAGCGCAAAATTAAGAAGGCCTACGTAGCTGAATTATTTTGGCACACGGATGCATGGTGATCTGAGCATGGTCCTTTTGTTGGTTTGAGAGTTGTAGGGGTCAGGACAAATGCGTGGGAAGGTTTTGAAATTCGCCAACAGCGAATTTAAATTTCGTTTCTTTTCCAAGTTGCAACCAAAGATTTCAAGCAACAATGTCTTGAACAATCAACACTGGTCTTTAGATTTATTGTAAAAGCCTGCACGAACTAAAAACTGAACTGCAACGAAGGACAAAATAAGGAAACATTAACGTTACCGTGGATTGCGTGAGAATAAAAGAATGCACGTTAAATGATGGTTACGCAACAATACGAGCATCCACGAGGGTAACGGGGTTTTTGTTAATAACCCAAAAATAAAATGCTTCGCTTTCTGCTGTTTTAGTAACAGCGACCTTCGGGGGTTTCTGTATGGCTAAATGTCAATGAAATCTTGAAATGTTAAAGGGAAGGTGCATGGACAAACAAAACAACGGAAGGGGATGCTCTGATTGAGTGAGCGAAGCGAACGAAATCAGCGATTGTTAGCCAGTGTGTGCCAAAATGGGATTGAGGCAACTTAAGGAAGTGAAGTGTGGTCATGCAATAAACTAAGCCGTGGCAATTTGACTAATCTAACGGCTAATTAGCAATGGTAAATTTGAAAATTAGAAATATGAAAATTTATAGAAATAAAATTCCTATAGAAAAAAGCTACAGATGAAGATAACACGGTGCACCCTTGTGTACGTTCACAGTCCTATGAAAGTTGTGATATCCACCCAAAACCAAAACTGATAGAAAAACCCACCAAGTTTCCAAAAACGATCGGCCTTTGAAGGTAGTGATATC
>JAHWFP010053986.1:27035-42228 GCA_023313725.1 Lithobius niger | reverse complement strand
CCCCCCCCCCCCCAAAAAAAACCCTATTTTTTTGGCTGTACGTAATTCCTTAACATCAACAAATCAAAAGCATAATGTGATGCAAAAATGTTCAGCACACAATTCAGAACACGAAAGAAGATATCTAGACACACGCTAGTGTGTCGCCGCCAAGTAGAGCTTTTATTGTTGTTGGAGCTTAATTGTTAGAGCGTAATTGTTAGAGTGTAATTGTTGTCAGATGGCGGCTCACTAGCAGACTGTGTCTTGTAACTGAAATGTGATTTCAGCATACTGGTGTAAATTCCCCATGCGGTAGAAATCTTTGCAAATCGTTTGAATCAGGTGTCTTGGGTCCAGTAACAAAGAAAAACTAAACACGAAAATGTGGGAACGTGTCCTTCATGGAGAGAAAGTGTCCTCAATAACGTTGATTTGGGTTACTGGTGACTAGTAACTAGTCCGTAGGCTCCCATGTTAATTCTCATAGGGTATAACGACACGTCTACAGCTCATTAGGGAAACTTGCCAGATCTAAATTTCGGCAGACAGGGCAAGCGTCATATGGGGAAGTGCCTTTTTCTAAAATGGGGGTTGCAGCTAGAAGTACGTGGTCCTGAAGTGGCTCGTAAGTGCAAAAGTATTGTTGTAACCATTGTTTGTATTGTCATCCAACAGTAGATTATAACATGCTTAAGTGTTACACGCTTATCGTTTCAGTACCTAATTGTCAGAATTCAACCTATTGCAAATAGGTGGTTCACGAAGAGACGGAGTATCGTTTATTGCAAAGGTTTGGTCGTTTTTTTTCCCACCAAATCCAAATCGTTTTTTTTTACGGTACGCCAATTCAAAATTAATTATATGCTCCACGACCCGAATAAATTTCTCATTACTGGTTCAATAAGACACAGGGTATCTTTTATTCCATAGGAACTGATTAGGTCCTTGCAATTATCATACTGTTACGCTTGTTATTAATTTATTTGGAATGACAATAGCAAATGTGAAAATTATGAATGAGAACATTCATACAATAAAATACCTCCAGACAAATAAAGATAGGGGTGACAATTACACCGTGGGATATTTTGTACATTCACAGGCCTATGAAAGTCGTGATATCCACCCAAAACCAAAACTGGTAAGAGAAGCCACCAAGTTTACAAAAAGGGTCGGCCTTTCAAAGTAGTGATATCATTCAACCAGGGAAAGGGGGGGATTAATGCTTATGGGGGGGGGATTAGGGAAAGGCCACCAAGGTTAATCCTATTAGCCAAGTTAATCGCACCGAATAATACTTTACACGTTAAATGAAAACTTGAAGATTGCTACTCGTTGTAGCAACCTTCAAGTTTTCATTTAACGTCCAAAGTATTATTGGGTGCGATTAACTTGGCTAATAGGATTGACCTTGGCGGCCTTTCCCTGGTTGAATGATATCATTACTTTGAAAGGCTGACCCTTTTTGTAAATTTGGCGGCTTCTCTTACCAGTTTTGGTTTTGGGTGGATACATCTTTTACATAACACTTAAAAGTGGATACATCTTTTACATAACACATCACTTACATAACATCTTTTAAAATTGCTGTTGCGAGCCCTCTGACAGCCCGAAATGGACATGCTTAGGATTTTCTAAAAGTTGGGGATTGATTCTTTCCATCAATCCTAACCGAAATTGTTTAACGTACATAGGAACCGCCCTACGCCTATTTAAAGTTGAAGAGGTAATGGTGTAGCAGTGAAAGCATATGTTGATTTTGGAATTCAAAGTGCTGTTGTGAGTCCTCAAATCCCCGAAAATGACATGCTTAAGATTTTCTGAAAGGTAGGTATCTATTCTTTCCATCAATCCTAACCGAAATTGTTCAACTTAGATACAAATACAAACATAAGCATTTACAATGGCACTTTGAAATTTAACCTTGCCGCCACACCAATTACAGCTACACCTTTAAACGGGCGTAGGATGGTCCCTACCTAAGCCAAATAATTCCTGTTAGGATTGATGGAAAGAATCGATTCCACCCCCCTTTCAGAAAATTCTAAGCATGTCCATTTCTGGCTATAAGAGGGCTCGCAAGAGCACTTTGTGTTCGAAAATAACCATAAACTCTTTCGCCGCTACGCCATTACCTCTTCACCTTTAAATTGGCGTAGGTCGGTCCCTATTAAACTAAAAAAAATTTCGGCTAGGATTGATGGAAAGAATAGATCCCCACTTTTCATAAAATCCTAAGGAGTTCTGTTTCGGGGTATTACAGGGCTCGCAAGACCAACTTGAACACGAAAATCACTATTACAACCAAGTGACAAAAGGAGCATTCGCACAAATTAAGGGCGATATACTTTGAATAAGACTTTATTTCAAGAGTTGCTTTTACGTAAAAGATGTTTATCACCTCTCCTATTCAGACTTGTGTGCTAAACGTTTTTGCTTCACATTGTGTTTTTGATTTTTTTTTTTACGGTTAAGGAATTACAGCCAAGAAACCGTTTTAGGTGAGGGGGTGGGGGTTTGAACTTATTATCATAGCTATTTTTCCCCAGTTACCCTTCATGTGCATCCATACAAAATTTCATGCTTTTCATGTAAGTGAACAATTCAACTTTCTAGCCAACCTACTACATCTATTTGATGACATTACTTACGCCCTTTTTCCGATGTACCGGAGGAAGCATGCGTCTTAGCCCAGGCCACTTTTAGTATGTTTTCGTACCCCACTGGTGGCTACTTATGAGCCAACTTTCAGCTTTCTTTTTATTAGATTTTAGCTAAATCTAACCTAAAATGACGGGGCTAATACTCTTACCAGTCTTGTGGATACGAGGAGAGCTGCAGGGAATCCCCAGAAACGATCAGGGAACGATCACGGGCAGCGTTTCACTTACTACCACGCTACACAGAAGTGTTGCGAAAACTGATGAAAAGGAAAAAAAAAATATTTTAAACTCTACTTTTTAACTGACCGAATGAGGATAATAATTAACCGGTACTCGTGGAAACGGGCATTTGCAGTGAAAATTTATCAGAGTTTGCCAACTCGAATTTGCTAACTGTATGTGTTTCTTGGATGGTTGGGAGGGGATTGGGAGTGGGGGAAAAGCTCCCCTCCTATCTCCACCCCTTGTCGCTACGGCCCTGTGTAGAGATGCAGCGAATTTCACCAGTGGTATCCCGATATTGAAAAACTTATCACATCAAGCGATGCCAAATTTATTAAGAAAGTAGTGATGAACTAAAGAACAGAATTATCCAAACAATCCATGGAATAACTTCAGATGCTTGCAGCTGTCAGAGATGAGTACTGGGCAACCGAATTGGACGTTGTGTTGCTGCAAACTGACGACACTTAAAACATTTTCGCTACCCCCCCCCCCCCCCCCAACGCAAGTTACTTTTGGGACACACTGTATAATGGGATAACTTATTATGTCCCTGCCTTGCTCGTGCTGCCGTGCTCACTGCTGATATATACATAGAACATCAGACATCGTAACTATATTATTGTCCAGGTAGACGTTGATCCATTATACGATATTCCGTTTCGATGATTTTCCTGATTTTTTTATTTAGCCAGATATTACACAATTATCCCATTAAACGATTTTCCAGTTAGACATTCGTCCGACGCCCCGTAATTGTCCGACGGATTATGAAGGAAACTGTATTGCTTTCGAAATAATCAAATAATAACATTGAAAATTCTAGCATATTCCTCAATTAACCACATAGGATGAACAATTATAGCAACCATTATAAGAACAAGAATAATTATTAAATATTTTACTATTTATAATCTCCTGAATATATTAATCCTTTAAATCTAGTGTTACTCCCCCTCGTGGTGTACCCTGTAATGTTGAAGTCTATTAAAAAAAGGTAAAACAGATGTATCAAAATAGGTTGTTAAAAAATAAATTAAAACTAGCTGTCCCCCCGGCGTGCTAGCCAGTTCCCGCATACCTGAGCGAAATACTGTAGTGGGCAGTATGGAATAAAAAGGGCGCCCCCTGCCTCCTCCTCCGGACTCCCCTGCGGCCTACCACTTACATTCTGCCATAGTCTGGTCAGATTTCCCCCATTCCTCCCCTGGTAACCCCTTTCCCGTCCCGCACCGCCTGCCCCCACCCCCTCCTCCCTGACGCGGATTCCCCTATTGTGTGGTCTGAATATCCCCATCCCTGCTTCCCCTCCAGTGCATATATATAATGATGAATTTGCTTGCCCAACCTAAGCGTATTATATATATAGATGTAATTTGTAACAATTTAGAATTTTAAAGCATTCAGCTCCCCTCGACCCACATACCCCATGACCCCCCCCCCCTCAAAAAAATAATAAAAACACCACATACCAAAGGAGAAAACGTTTCTTGTTGCCTGCGAGGCCTTCCATTCGATGTGACAAATGCCGTTTTATTTTATCCCGGGATGGTAGCGGAAATACTAAGATTCAAGTTCTTTTATTACTTAACGCTTTTTTTCTTTCTTTTTTAATGCCACTTGTGGCTGTGATGCTTATTGGCAACGGATATCGAGGCAGGGAGAGTAAGCTACTGTTTCCGGTTGCTAAGAATGCTCGATTTACTCGTTTCCTTTCGGTGACAGCTTCACTTGGATTCTAGATATTCTGCAATAGACAGACAGCGTTTGGTGGCACTGAATACTTGTTTTTCGCTTTGGACAACGCCTTTTGTCACCATGGTTACGTGGGTTCCAGAAAAAGTAAGTTGAAAATAATAATGTAGGAGTTGGTGATTGGAGGTGGCCTAACTAATTTCCTGTAGGAGTGCTAGAAGCTTGCGGCTATGTTAGTAATAGGGTATTCGTAAAAAATCTGGGGTCAGGACTACTACTCCGTAAGTAAAGTTTTACATTGATAGGTTTAGATACATAACTACATATAGAGAATCTGCCACTCTCATCCTGCAAAAAAAAGGTAAATTGTCGAATTAACGTTCTTTTCAACTGTTATTTATCCAGGGTTCATACTGACCTAGAAAGTCAGGGAAAAATCTGGGATTAAAATACGGTGAGGGGAAAGTCAGGGAAAAAAATTGAAAATTGTGTGATAGTGAGGGATATGCGTGTTTAGAATGAACTTTTTTTTTATGAACCGGTTTTTTTTTAATTTTTAGAATAAACCGTTTGGTCTCGTAAGTTCCACATGCTACTTACTACCTTCTTGTCCTATTTTTTACACAAAAAGAAATTGAGAAAAATTTGCAGCTGCATCCAGATGCAGTTATGTTGCCAGGCGTGCAGAGTGAGCGGTTTTTGGTCGAGATATTTGAAGAAATAAGTCGGTGAAACTCAGGGAATGAACCCCGTTATCTCGGGATGGAGTGGGACAATTTTGCTAGGAAATACCTAGGTTTACATGTCCAGTCAACGTGAGCACTATAGTGAGCAGCACCATTCTCTTCCCGAATGCATGGGGTGGGCCGACGCACGCAGGATTGAAAGCGATTTTAATATCTGCATAAATAAAAATCTGGAAAATCATCTAAACGGAATATCGTATAATGGATAAACGTCTAACTGGACAATAATATACCTGCGATGTCTGATGTTATATGTATAGTCGCAGCGAGCGTGGTAGGGTCATTAGACGATTTTCCATTATGCAAAAATCCTGTTAAACGATTTTCCATTATGTGAATTTCGTTTTAGACGATTTTCCGTTATACTGTATCTTCCAATTATGCGATTTTCCAGTTAGACTATTACCCCTCGCCCCGTTTTAAGCTAATTAGATTGCAATGTATAGGGCTCTGGGGGGTGGGGAGGACAATTTGTACTGGGACCAGACATTTAGGTGATCCCAGGATTTTCTAAGAGTGGATACTGGAATTGTATGGACTGTTCTGCTGTTGACTGATGTGAGCCTTTTCCAAAAACACGTTGGCAACGTTAAGTAGTAATACACTATTTCTAGTGATAGCTTTTCTATATCTCCAAGTTCTATTTATGTACAATTTTGAATTGTTAAAATTTAGTAGAACCCTCAAAGTTGAAGAGGATCATCGTTCGGAAAACATTTAAAAATAAAGCAAAATACGTCACCACATTGCAATCTGTCCTTAATAAGTCTTGTCGTTCCTATTTATGGTGATTTGCTTTCATTTTTTGGAACACTGTTTTTTAATTCGACGTGTCACACGTCGAATTAATGTGGTTGTGCCCAAAAAAAGGGCTAAAGGCAAATCGTTTCAGCTATATCCAATTATACATCTTCTCAAAAACCAGACACATTTGTTCAATTCTGATCCGACGAAATTCAAGTATGTTAGTGGGGGAGTTGCAGTCAATATCAAAACACTAGGGATTGCACAGATTTAGTAATTAGGGGGAAAAAATTGCTAATCTCTGACGAGGTCTTTCAACGTGAAACCGTCGTCCATAGTACACGCAGTGCTGTGACGTCAGCATTACACGTGTGCTCTCCGCAAATTTGATCGAAAAACTGCAGTGGCGGTATTGAAAAATTTCGGGGAAATGTGGGGCAAGGTTCGGTTAGAGGCTAGACTCAGAAACGTACGGAAAACTTCGGGATCATTCGGGTTTGTGACGTCATTGCTCTGACTATTTATATTCATTAAAACTAAATTTTATATTAATTTGCATTACAGACAAAATTAATTATTTACGGCGTCATTGAAAGAAATTTCGTTTTCGACGATGATGAGCGTACATTAATTTGCGTCGCAATACCAAATTATCACGTGGGGGGGTTGCGGTCTCTGTCAAAACACTAGGGAGTACTCAGCGTCAGGCGGCCGGGAGAGAGGTCGAATAAACAGCGCTAACTGTTATGAACTACAGGGGAATAATCTACATACAGGGTGTCCCAAAAGTCAGGGTCACCCAGGTGATATATTCAGGTGACGGGTGTATACATGCTGATATACTGTGGATTTTTATCTTCGTTCATGCTGATGGTATACCATCATCGTTTCTTATGATGAACAAAGATATAAATCCCCAGTATATCAGCATGAACACCCGGTATATCACCCGGGTGTATCACCTAGGTGTCCCTGACTTTTGGGACACCTTATATACTTCGTTTTGTGGGAGTACAGAAGAGAACGATGGAAGAAGTACATCTAGCAAAGTTATGTCGTATGGATGAACAATTTTTGGTGTTATAAAAAAACACGATTTGAAAACCGCAACTCTACAATGAATATGTTGCCCAGTAGTAGCAGCGTTTGTTTAGCCTTAAAGGCGCCCGCGCACTGAGCGGCCAGGTAGCATGGCCAGTGGTTGTGGCGGCCAAAAAACACAGCGACGTGCCGCACGGCCACGTCCGTTTTTCATTGATAATTCTCGATCACGTGGTGAAAAATGAACACGGAGCAAGTATGGTCGCTCTGTGGTCGCCTGCACGCCGCCCGGGATCACAGTGGTCACGGCGACGGGCCAGCCGCTGCGGCCTAGTGCGCGTTGCTACATAACTTACACCATAAGCATTCTTGTTGGCCGCACAAGTTGGCCGCTGTGTGCGCGGGGGCCGTAAATGTCGCCGAATTGCGTGTAAGGCTGGCATGCGTGGAGTGGGCAGGGAATTTTTTGTCTTTTTTCTTTAAACTTGAATGTTCAAATCTAAAACTGGATTTGCAGTAAATCCAGCATATAACAAAACCTAAGCAGCAAAGCTTAAACAAAAGCTAGTTGTGGTGTGACATTTTTGTGTGTTATTTTATCGTCGGCTAATACACAAACAAGGATGCACTACACTGCATTAGTAATTCGACGTGTCGTATGGTAGAATAAAAACAAATCGCAATTGACGTATGCAGTTGAAACGGCAGACATGCCAACAGGACACTACTAAAAAATCTGAATGTGTGATGTACTGAACAATATCTACTATACTGCACATTATGGTAAAAAAAATATTGTCTTGTAACTTTTGCTAGTACTCCAATTGAGCCAGAATCTTGTGTGCGATGATGCAATCACTGACCAGATAAGTTTTCGTCAGACACTGATATTGGTTTTGTTACAAAAAACAAACTGAAAACTTCGTTGTTTTACAGTTTTCCGTTCCCTTTGTTCTTGTTCATCAGGCTTTTACATTTAAAAAATCTTCGAACACCACATTTTCAGTAAATTCATCAGTTAATTTGGAGGTGGGGGAGGGGAGTAGGCGAAATCGTATTGCGCTGAGGGTACGTGAGGTTGACTACTTTAAATTTACTTACACTAACAAAAGTTAAAATAATAACACGAAAATATTATTATTATTATTTGTAATTTTAAATCTGTAGGTAAAACTAATATTGAACCAATAAAACGTGCGTGAGTCTTTCTGTTACGGATTAAACAAAGGAATCTGAAAATTAGAGTCAGGAGGAATATCCCGTCCTTCCCTCCCTGGCCAGTCTGCCACTAGAAACGGGACATAATTCGCTTTGCTCACTCGTTCAATAAGAAACAACACCACAAATAAGCGTAATAAAATACTGTAATACATCTCACCCGAAAAGCAGCGAGGCTAGCGCAATAATTAAAAGCAAAGTCTTGCTTGCCTCGCATTTGATGTACCGTCCAGATTCCAGCTTAAAAAATTCGGTGTACCGTCCAGATTACCGCCAAAGGTAAGTGACGACTCGCATTGTATTGTTCTTCGCGATGAAAGAGGACCCACATGGATGTCTACGTATAGCCTCTAACCGACCGCAATATTGAAGAGCTGACTTGCTGAAATGTGCAGTTACACGCATTTGTCAACGGCAATTTTTCGTATGAACGCACACCTTTACTCTGACGTCAGGTTGATGTCATCCTTTGATCGTGTACTATTGGACGACGGTTTTTTGCTGAGACCTCGTTAGAGGTTAGCCCTCGTTTTCTTGAGTTTTCTTATTCTGTAGAGCATTATACCGTTTGTCCTTGCACACTGCAACTCGCCCACATCTCTACTTTAAGTTCCTCGGATCAGAATTGAACAAATGTGGTTGGTTTTTGAGGACATGTGGCTGACGTGATTCGCCCTCATCCGTTTTTTGGGCACAACCGCACTAATACAACGTGTGACACGTCGAATTAACAAGGACGCACTAATACTGCATCAGTAATTCGACGTGTTGTTAGGCACAGAAGAGGAGAATAGAAAATTAATGTGTGATTGACGTATGCAGTTGGAAAGGCAGCATAAACTCTGGACACTGCTATGCACTCTGAATGCGTGGTTCACTGAAAATTATACAATATTGCACATTACATAGAAAAAAAAGTTTCCTAACCTTTGCTACTGCAATACGGCAAATGAGCGATCGTGTAAAAAACGACCAGATAAGCAGTTCTCATCTGACGTTATTGTTTTTGTTACAAAAAAAAAAAAAACCTGAAAGTTTCCTTCCATTACAGCTTCCCGTCCTCTTTGTTCGTTGTCATCAGGCTATTAACTTTTTTAATTTACTTTGCAGTAAATCCAACATTAAATTGGGGGGGGGGGGGGGCAGGTACGGCATTGGGGGGACCGCAAGGTTGATTATTTTACATTTTTTTGTGTATTAACCGACGATAAAATAACACGAAAATATTAAGCATAATTTCATGTAGCTAGCTTTTGTTTAAGCTTTGCTGCTTTATTTTTGTGTGTGCTGGATTCACAGCAAATCCAGTTTTATTTTTGAACAATCAAGTTTATAAATAAAAAAAATCTCAAAGTCAGAGGCCATTAGGAATATCCCGCCCTTCCCTCCCTGGCCAGTCTGCCACTGTGTAAACAGGACATTATTCGCTTTGCTCACTCGTTCAATAGGAAACACCACCACAAATACGCGTAATAAAATACTATACTATATCACACCCGAAAAGCAGCCAGGCTAGCACAAGCAAAGGCTATTTATAAACACCTCGCATTCAATGTACCATCCAGATTCCAGCATGAAAATTCGGTGTACCATCCAGATTACCACCAAAGGTATGTGGTGACTCTCTTTGTACTGTTCTTCGTGATAAGAGAGGAGCCTCCTCGATGTCTACGTATAGCCTCTAACCGACTGCAATACTGAAGAGCTTACTTGCCGAAATGTGCAGCTACACGCATTTGTTAACGACAATTTTTCGTTTGGCACACACCTTTACGCTGACGTCGGGCTGACGTCATCCACTGATCGTGTACTATCGGACGACTGCTTTTCTAAGATACCTCGTTAGAGGTTAGCACACTAAAAACGTCGTAACAAAATTCTATAGAGCATTAAACGTTTTGAGCTTGCGCACTGCAACTCACTCACCGCATGACTCCTCGGATTAGAATTGGACAAATGTGTCTGGTTTTTGAGGAGATGTGGCTGACGTAAATCGCCGTCGTCTGTTTCTTGGCCACAACCGCATTAATTCTACGTGTGACACGTCGAATTAAAAAAGAGTAAATTTAAAGTAATCAGCCTTATGTGTATCCTCAGTGCAGTACGCTCCCCAGCGCCCCCCCCCCCCCCTCCCAATTTAATGCAGGATTTACTGCAAAGTAAGGTGTTCGCAGATTTGAAAAGTGCGAACGAAGAGGACGGGAAGCTGTAAAGCAACGAAACGTTCAGGGTTTTTTTTTTTTGTAACAAAACTAATAGCCTCAGATGAGAACTCCTTATCTGGTCGATTCTTACATGATCGCTGATTTGCCGTATTGCAGTAGCAAAAGTTAAAAGACAGGTTTTTTTTTATGTGATGTGCAATGTGTATACTTTTCAGTGCACCACGCGTTCAGAATGTATAGCAGTGTCCTGAGTTTATGCTGCCTTTCCAACTGCATTCGTCAATCTCATATTAATTTTCTATCCTCCTTCAGCATTTCTGTACCAAACAACACGTCGAATTACTGATGCAGTGTTAGTGCGTCCTTGTTAAGTATTACATTTATTTGGACCTTCATCTAGACACACGCTAGTGTGTCACGCCAAGTTAGCAACAACCATCACATCAATTCAATTGTCGAGGTTGTAAACCATTGTAGCGCGGCGCCATAGCGTCAGTGTCTTATATCTTGAAGCATAATTGGGCACATTTCAGGCACTTGGGGAAAAATAATAATGCGGTACAAAAGCTTAAATTGTGTTGAAATCAAGAGCAATGACCCAGTTGACAAAAATTAACTCGTGTAGGAATGCCAGCTAAGCTGCTTTCAATGCAAAATCTGACCCTCAATAACGTTGAAAATGTGTAACTAGCTCTAGCTAGCTAATTCTAGTCCGCTCATCCCCATGTTAATTTCCGTAGGGTTTATTAATCAATACCGGGATAACGGGAAGGCTTCCAGCTATGAAATTGGACGAATGGCTGCAGTACGATATGAACTGCGTACCTTTTATGGTTTGGAGCCTAGGGGTGTAACGAGGATAGCGTGAGATGGCGCGTAAGTACGAAAATATTGTTATAACCGGACGCATTGTTAGTATTGTCGGCATCGTCTCTCATTGGACAGCCAAAGTTCGGACAATGACAACGTGTATACTGACGTGCATGCCTAGACACACACTAGTGTAGCACGATAAATCTAAACAACGTTCCAAAAGAAATTGTATTCACGTCCAATTCACGAAAAATAAACCAACTCTAAAAACAAAGCAAAATAAAGCCAAAAACTGGTGAAGAGGCCACCAAGTTGAGAGTGGTTCGGCCCTTCAAAGAAGTGATATCAACACACCAAAACTAACGAAATAAAACCAATTACAACAAAATTAAAACCAAACCAAAAACCTATAAAGAGGTGACCAAGTTGAAAATGGTTCGGCCTATAGGCAAAAGGTAGTATCAAATTGTGGAAAACCATTTTCTTGTTGACGTGCCACTTTATTACACATCTGCATGGTAGTGGAGTTGAGTCTAATACACAATTAAAAAAAAAAGGACTGTTATCATATCAAAAACCAAAACTGGTAAAAGAGGCGGCCAAGTTCCGAATGGTTCGGCCCTTCAAAAGAGTGATATCAACACACCAAAACATTCGCCAACTTAATCGCACCGAATAATACTTTGGACGATAAATCAAAACTTGAACATTACTACCCAAAGTAGCAATGTTCTAGTTTTCATTTAACCTTCGAACTATTAAGCGGTGCGATTAACTTGGCGAATGGTTTGGTGTGTTGATATCACTCCTTTGAAGTGCCGAACCATTCGGAACTTGGCGGCCCCTTTTACCAGTTTTGGTTTTTGATATGATTATTATAAGCCAGTACATAATTTGATATCTCGTCCTTTCTTTTACATATAACTAATTCGTCTTGTTTTGCAATCAGTGCACACTAGTTTACACGTTAACTATTTTACTTAGGTAACCTAGAAATGGTTACGAATATGGTGTAAAAATGGAGTAAAGTATGGTGCAATTTCGATCAAGATTGTGTTGATAAAGGAAAATGTAAAACTCACAAAACGAATAATTCCGAAAAGTAACATGATTTTATTTTGGTTCAGTGATTTTAAGGATTTTTTAAGGCAGCCAAACATCATGCTCTCCAAATTTAACCGTTTTTTTTTTGCATTAATGAAGATAGCACTGAACTTCACTTGATTTTATTTGATTTTATTCGAGTACAACGCGGCCAATACTGCCATACACTCGAATCTATCTTACACTAACTTACTCGACTCCAAACACTTAAAGACTCCTGATGCAGCACCATAGATTCTTCGAGCAATGTAAAAAAAAAAAATAGCGGTAAAAAAAAAAATGAAACAACACTTCGCAGCTGCGCCGCGATTTTCATAACTACAACGAGATCATGTGACCCTTCTGGATGACTGAGAATCTGGAACGTGGATGCTGTGTTTAGAATATGGGCAATGCTATCGAAATGATGAACAGGCGCCTTTAAGCTGCCAACGTCACTCTAGCCCTCTAAAACAATGATGTTAAAATCCAATTTCAGACAGAAATCACTGTAATTAAATGTAAAGGAAAAATTGGAAATAAGCCATCAGCAAAAATCGTTTACTTTAAATAACGAAATACATTAAGCCACCTTTATGCACTTACGTTTCATACCAGTGATGTGACCCGGTTTCGAACTGGCGAACCAGTCCATCTCCAGATCACTACCATACCACCTTTCCTTTACTGACATGGCCACTTGTCCACTGGCATATAAATAATTCACTGAACCAGTTATGAAGGTCACAATCCGTGTATTGATGAGCCGATAATCTGACTGAGAGCAGCTGTTTCCGTTCGCATCCATCTTGTCATGCATCGGCTGCCAGTCCAATCCATATGTATGCCTCCTAAAGCCTCCTGCCTCCAATGCCTCCTAAAGTAAAGGCCGTATTAGAACAAGCCAAATAAAGGAGACAAACATCAAGCGTAGGGGAGATTTAATTGGTGCTGCCATGTCGACACCAAACGGCGAATTTTCAAATAACAGACGAGGTTTCTAGAATCTGCCAACTGGGTGCGCCACTTAGCAAACCTGCCGCACTGCTATTTTGTGACGCCTCCTAGCGGAGCATTGTGAAAGGTAAAACAGATACGGCCTTCAATACCCTCGGTGCGATCCATGCGACCTGAACAATGCTTTATAGTTTGATGGGACAAGGTAGCATTTCCCTTGTTTTCCTTAGGAAAACGTTCGGAATTGGGTAACGATTAAGATAAAAATGAACGACAATGCTTGTTTATGCTTTCTATCACGTGGTAATGCTTTGTAATCGACGGGAAATTCGGGTGATTAGTAGGATATTACGGATATTACCCGCGTTCCTCGGACTGAAACCAACAATGGCTCAGCCCTGCGAGCCTTGCATTGTTGCTCTCAGTACTAGGAAAGCAGGTAATATGCTATACATCCTACTAGCAGTCGTACCCGGCTTCGCCCCATTCCCTTTCCTCCAATCCTCTTCCCTCCCTGCCCGTCCCCTCCCTTTCCCCTTTGCTACACTTAGTTGAATTAAATACTGCCCCTCCCCTATTCTTCCTTACCTACATCCCAGCTTTTTTCTTGAGCGAGCCGAACGCCTCGTTGCTGGTAACTCCTTTTTTTTTCGGCGCGTGGCTTTGACTTTGCTCGACTTAATCAATTGTCGACTCTTATGTTTTACTTCGGCTCTCACTTTTTCGCTTACACAACAATGACGTACTCGACGTACTCGTGGCCTATGACTTTGCTCGACTTAATCAATTGTCGACTCTTATGTTTTACTTCGGCTCTCACTTTTTCGCTTACACAACAATGACGTACTCGACAGAATCAATTGTTTACCCATCTTATTTATTTATTTATTTATTTATCTAGACACACGCTAGTGTGTCGCCGCCAAGTAGACGTTTTATTGTTGTTGGAGCTTAATTGTTAGAGCGTAATTGTTATGAGATGGCGGCTCACTAGCAGACTGTCTTTTAACTGAAACCAACTTATACGTGATTTCAGCATACTGGTGTAAATTCCCCATGCGGTAGAAATCTTGGCAAATCGTTTGAATCAGGTGTCTTGGGTCCAGTAACAAAGAAAAACTCAACACGAAAATGTGGGAACGTGTCCTTCATGGAGAGAAAGTGTCCTCAATAACGTTGATTTGTGTTACTGGTGACTAGTAAGTAACTAGTAACTAGTCCGCAGGTTCCCATGTTAATTCTCATAGGGTATAACGACACGTCTACAGCTGATTAGGGAAAGTTGGCAGATCTAAATTTCGGCAGACAGGTAAAACGTCAAATGGGGAAGTGCCTTTTTCTAAAATGGGGGTTGCAGCTAGAAGCACGTGGTCCTGAAGTGGCTCGAAAGTGCAAAATTATTGTTGTAACCATTATTTGTATTGTCATCCAACAGTAGATTATAACATGCTTAAGTGTTACACGCTTATCGTTTCACTACCTAATTGTCAGAATTCATTGTTGTTGCAAGTAGGTGGTTGCAAATAGGTGGTGGTGTTGGTGGTGGTGGCATTTGGCCGCGGCCGCAAATAAAATTCTAAATGGAAATGGTTCACTAAGAGGCGGAGTATGTTTTATTGCAAAGGTTTGGTCTTTTTTTCCCCACCAAATCCAAATCGTTTTTTTTTTTTACGGTACGGAATTCAAAATGAATTATCTGCCCCACGACCCGAATAAATTTCTCATTACTGGTTCAATAAGACACGGTATCTTTTATTCCATAGGAGTTGATTAGGTCCTTGCAATTACCACACTGTTACGCTTGTTATTAATTTATTTGGAATGACAATAGCAAATGTGAAAATTATGAATGAGAACATTCATA
>JAHWFP010053986.1:0-22035 GCA_023313725.1 Lithobius niger | reverse complement strand
CAGATGGATTGGACGTGCAGGCCCAATAGCATGGCCTGCTAGATCTCGGGACTTAAACCCGTTAGACTTTTATCTTTGGGGACACTTAAAGTCACTCGTGTACAGTACACCAATTCCCAATGCTGATGTACTTCGCCAAAGGATTGTGGATGGATGCAACCAGATTCGCACAACCCCTGGAATCTTTGAACGGGTTCGTCGGTCCATGGCGCAGCGGCTTCGGAACTGCATCGAGGCAGAGGGGGGTCATTTTGAGCACCTACTATGATAAAACGCTTACGTTTAGTTTGTTTTCCGTCGTATTTATCTTTTTGAGTTGCTTGTCACAGAATGTTCTGGAGAGGAGGTCTTTTGCGGATGCGTATTGCAGTTAATTGCAGCAGAGCCGCAAATGCAATGATACTCAGTAAAACTTTGAGTAGCCATCTTCTGTTTACTTAATGATGTTTCATTTCTCGATTGTTTTCAATCACACAGTAATGTGATACGATGTGTTTTTTCTGGTATGTACAATTTGTTTCATTAAAGTACAAGACCAAAGCAGTTACTCCTCTCTTCCCCCACGTTTGATCCCCCCCATAAGAAAATTACCTCTCCCTCTGATAAGTTGTGCGACCCAATACTGTATTATGAAGTACTGAAATACCAGGTATGATATGGCACCTATCCTGAGTTTGGAATGGAAACGGTGAATCATTACGAGGTATTTAAGAACTGTTTACCCCAAACCAGGGGGGGGGGGGGGCTGTAACTAAAGACTGGTGCATTTCCGGACCTATGTTTATAGGACTTTTTCTTTTTATCTTTGATCACACAGCGGACCCTCAAAATATTTGACACCAATTTCCGAACACCCTGTATATGAAGAGCTCCAATGCAAAACCACGTATATCCATTTTTGAAAAAAATCGAGTTAACTCCCGTCTGAAGATAGTATTGGTATAGAGGGACATTTCTCACTGATTTTCATTCAAATTCACCCATTTCCAAGGCTGCGAGAGCAGCCGAAAAACACCGATTTCAAGCATTACCACGCTCATCCAAATCGCGTTATCAACCAGACCCATGCTTATCCACTCAGCCAATGCAGTTACACACAAGCCTCTCTGAGCCACGTGACTTCAACAATGGCGGCTCCCATGGCAGAAGGCATTGTTGTGTAAGATTCTGCCTCCATTTTCGAAGATTTTGAAGGTGTTGAAGTCGCAAAAGCAAATCAAGGTAGCAGGAAAAGAAAAAGAAAGCCAACCAAACGCTTTATAAGCCGGAAAGCAAGGTGATACCACTTTAATAATTACAAATTTGCCGAATGTTAAGCCTGTTCACTTGCCTTGTTTACATTGCATTAGTCGATCGGCCACAGTGAAACTCGTGACAATGCTTTTGTTGACTCGTGATTTTTTTGACTAGGGTAGCTAAACAATCAGTAATGCTTGTTGTGTTTCGGCCCCTTGCATCATTGCCGGGGACTTCAATGTGCAGCACTTTGCGTGGGGTTCTGCGCACTGAGATGCGAGAGGTCGTGGGCTGGTGCGAGCTACTCTGTTTGAGTTTCTTTATTGAGCAGAAAGAGCCTTCGAGCCATGCGCTCATGCTACAAACTAACCTAGTTACTACTTAAACACTAACACAGTAACACGTTAAAACACATCAATGTACATCAAATATCTGGCCTGCCCGGACTTCACTAAGGCAAACCCGACAGAATGCGAGAGCTACTGAAGCTCTTGGCCTAACAATCATTCATAACGAGCAGCCATCTTTTGTTAGCTAGCAAGGTGGCATGCAGCAGGAATCGGTTCTTGATCATTTCATCTGCTCTCTTGAGATTGCAGGTACTTTCCGTCTTGTGGTCTCTGATGACTTGAGAGGAAGTGACCATTTCCCGATTGCTCTGCATCCACTACGCAAAGGCACAGAGAGCTGTAAAGTCTCGGGCCGCTGTAGACCAAAGATCAGTAGTAGAGGTTTCGGCGAATGGTGTGATGAGTTCCTCCCAGTACAAAAACCATGCAGAGGTCACCGGCGTGTCCTTGACAGGGGGTCAGGCAAACAATCCCACTCTGGAATAGGCGCATTACAGTGTGAAGTGGTCTCTGTGTCCACCTCTATCTCTCGGGCTTTGCGCGCCATTCGACCACGGGATTCTAGGAGTAGTGTAGGGTGGGCCTGTGAACAGACAGTGAGGGGGAAATCAAGCACGAATGTTCTACGTGGTGTGGAATTGGCTAACACATTTAATGCAAGGTTCGCCAGCGTGTATTCATTACCCAGTGGGGATTGTCCCCCACATCCGATAGTTCCGACTGATGTACCGTTCACCATGTCTGAATTCTGTGCGGCACTAGCAAAGTGCAATCCAGACAGTGCGGTCGGTATTGACAGGGTGTCGTACAAAGGTCTTCTGCGTATTTCCGACAATGGCAGAGAACGACTTCTAGAGTTTCTGCAGAACTTTTTTGAGGGAGCAAGTATACCGTCCTCCTGGTTGTTTATAGTGCTGGTTCCAGTCCACAAGCAGGGTAGCAAGAGATCTGATCTTCGTAGTTACAGACCGATCGCGCTACTTTCCTGTACTAGGAAAGTCTATGAGCACATGCTTGTCAATAGGCTTAGTTGGCATTTAGAACAACATGGGTGCCTTTCTAAAGTGCAATTTGGGTACAGACCAAGACGAAGCGCACAGGAGGCCATCCTGTTCCTCCTTACGCGTATTAGAGAGGCATGGGCACAGGGCTACACTATCCTTGCTGTATTCCTGGACATTCGCGCTGCCTATGACACAGTGAGTGTGGCATGGGTTAGAGCGTCGTTGCTAAAAATGGGCGTAGGCAAACAACTGTCGTGCGCCATTCTGAACCTTTTGGGGAATAGAGCATTTGTCACCAGAGTAAATGGATGCTGGTCAACTCGGGCAGCCACTGACCGTGGCTTGCCACAGGGTAGCTGCGTGAGTCCAGTGTTATTTGCCATTGCCATAAATGAAGTTTTAGCTGAGAGGGGCGCCAACGTTGTATGCTATGCAGACAATGTTGCGCTCTGGTTGGTAGGAACAAACCTGGGTGTTTTAACCGATTGTGTCCAGGAAGCACTGGATTGTACAACACGGAGTCTCGCTCTCCTCTCTTGCTCCGGCAAAGACTGAATTGGTTATATTGTCACGGTCAGCAGTGATCCGTGGTACACTGGTAGTGGTCACAGTAGACGGAGTGGTTATTCATTCAACAGAGGTGAAATATCTTGGTGTATGGTTGGACAATGGGTTGAAGTGGACTGAGCACACAGGGTCTTTGCGTGAAGCAATTGAGCGACGGTCAGCCATTCTGAATGTACTCGTGAGTCATTGCAATGTATGTAGGAAAACATTGATGACGGCTTACCGGTTCCACATTCGTGCAACCTTAGATTATCACTTGCCTTTTCTAACGTTGACTCCGTGGCACCTCCGTAGTCTACAAGTGTGTGTAAATAACTGCTTGCGAACAGTCACGGGGTGTCTTGTCACCACGCCTGTCCAAGCCCTGTGGGTTGAAGCAGGAGAGGTGCCATTACATCTGAGAGCGGATGAGAGGCTCGTTGCCCTCTGTATCCGTAACATGAGCAGAGGTGATAAGATCCTGTAGCGAGAATCCTGCGTTACTATACACCTCTAGACGAAAGTGACTGTGCGCTCCTTGGTGTTGCTGGGCGTGGAATAAATCTGCTTCGTGATAAGGACATCAGCCATCTAATGTCGATCTCACTAGTGAGTCCACCATGTCCATGGATTTGGTGTCCATCTCTGCAGGATGTTTTTACTAGGAGGAGTTCTCGGGCATGCAACATCTTTTGTGACGCTTCATATTGTGCTGCAAATGGGAGTGGCGGAATTGGAGTCTGCGTTCCGAGTTTGAAAGTCTCTGTCGGCCGCAGGCTTTAAGGCGTTGCCTCGAGCCCGGAATGTGAGTTGGTAGCTGTGTCAGTAGCCGTGGATGTAGCTGAGGATTTACAATTGCAGGGCTTTACTGTTTGGACGGATTCGCGGGCAGCCATGTCTGTCATCAAGGGCGCAGTTCAATCACTGACTATGAGAGATCACAGTTTACAGCATCTGCTGGAAGCTGTGGTGTGCGTCCCAGGTTGGCTACCCTGCACTCGGGTGGGTTAATGGCCATAGTAGGGTCGAGGGTAATGAGGGAGCTGACTACATCGCAGAGGAGGCTTGTCACAAGTGCCCCAAGTGATGTTGTGCAAACCGGCGTTGTGCAACCGCTCAAGAGGTATTTATAAGCGTGGACCCTGAAGCGGTGGAATAAAGAATGGGAGGAAGCATCCACTGGCAGGGTGCTTTATGGAGTAAATCCTCGATGTTCTTATGGCTCTGTGTTAGATCAGCTTCCATTTTGTGTGGCGAAGATCCTGTCTCGTTTGCGGACAGGACATTGCCTATTGCAGGCGCACAGGATGCGGATGGGGGTGGCGCTTGACTGCGGCATGCGAGTGTGAGGAAGGGACCAGTGTAGCGCACATTCTGCTTCACTGTCCACCGTGGCAATTTGAACGTGTGGTCCTGAAGCCATGGATACAAGTAGTGATGTGCTTCTAGTGGGTGGCGAGAGTAAGGATTATCAGACGTCTCTCTGCTGTTGCACGGTACGTTAAGTCCACTTCCATACCAATATGGGTGTTTCCAACTTATCTCCTCCTCCTACCATTTGCCATTGTACACAGTGGAGAATCAAATTGGGTGCATATTGTTTGACTGATAGGAATGCGCCACTCGGTGGGTACTGACGCAACAGTGCATGTGGAGTCACCTTGCACAGTGGGAAGAGCTATGTTCAGCCTCAGTGGAAAGAGAGATACGAACAGAGTTCGCATCACTAGACTGGCTGGACTGATTCGGTTTATGTGTTAATGAGTTTGCTGTAAGGTAAGAGTTTGGTTCAAGAACTGGAATTAATGTGGGTTGCTGTGTGTAATATCATTAAGGTGGGCGCGTGACCTTGGGCCGTGGCCCCGATAAATAAATATATATTCCTCCCTGTAGCTGTACGAAAAGAATCAATATAAAATCCAGTTCATAGAACTTCTTTTCTTTAAAAAACATCCCAGTACACGAAATTTTCAAGGGTTCGAGACGTTAAACAAACTTAAAGAGGGGTGATCACCTTAGTGAATATTCGTAAATTCCACTGTGGCACCTTCTGGCAGCCAGCAACAAATTGTTTGTGCTCGTAGAATGTGCAGGGTGGACAGCGAAATATTTTAAACGCAACGAACTCGAGATAAGTGAGCACAACCAGTATGTGAATTCCTTGAGCACCAGGATGGAAGCTGTAAAGGTTAACGATTTGCTTGCCACTAGAGGTGAGGACACAAATTTCCTACTTCTAAGCTAGAAATTCTGCTGAACAAACGTAACGTTGTCGTCACCGAAAGTCGTCCACAATCTACTTAAGTGTGTTATGGTGAATGTTGGACGAATAATAAAACTATACCAAAGTTCTATTCACGACTTTCTGAGAACATAGATCATGTAGATGATGAAGATGTAGTGAGATGTAGTGGTGTAGATGAGTGTAAATGCGCAGTAGAAGGCCTTACAAAATATGTTTAACTTACTCAAAAAACGACACTTTCCACCTTGGTTTTATAAATTTTTTTTGTAAGATTGTTATTGTGCATTAAAATAGTAAAAATATGAATATTAAAACTTTTAAAGTTGTATGTTAATAATATTAATTATTTTTCACCAACGATCCATAAAGGTTGGTACATTCACACTAACTTGGCATTTCACGACAATTTTTTTTTTCAATTATTGCGCAAAACCACTTGTATCCAATTTTTCATGCAAAACAACGTGTATCCAATCTAAATCTCCCATTTTCTCCTTAATTAACATTCAGTTTTTTTTTTTTTTTTTAGTAATGGTACACAAGTAGTGTACCTAGTAGCTGTGACACTGGGGGTCTTTTCCTGATTATACCGTTTACATAAGTGGTGGGACGTTTTTCTCAATTTACTCAAAATGGCTTATGTGGATAATGCGTGGTTTTGCGTGGGAGCTCTTCATATGGACGTGCGGGACAGTCACATTTAAAGGTGCTTATTTACCGAATGACAGGTTGCAGCATCTAGCGCCGCCTACCATTAGTTCTACGTAGCACTTGATTTCAACAATTGAAGGAACGCCCAAAGAAATTTCTTTTTACGCAACAAACAAGCCACGTGCCTCCTTAATGATTGAATGTAAAGTTCGTGCGTCCACGTGCACCAGGGAGCCAGCGGTCAAGGTCAACGATATCACTGTCACGGTCGATATATAGATAAAAGCACCCGTGATGTCGTTAGGCTTAACTTTGCCGCTTGCTTCCTGGTGCACGAGGGCTCACCAACTTTGCACTCAATAATTAAGGAGGCACGTGGCTTGTTTGTTGTGCAAAAAGGAATTTATTTGTGTATTCCTTCGCCTGTTGAAAGAAGGGCCAGATAGCGGCAAATGGCTATAGATGCTGCAGCTTGTCGTTTGGCGGCAATCCCCCTTTAAACCTGGGTGAAAAAGCAACCACAGAACGAACGTTACGACCGGGACGTAGAGGTTTACGAGTCCCTGGTTACGAGTAGTGTTTTCGTACTTCGTATGTTTTGTTCAGTACCTGTCACTACGAATGGCTTTCCTGGTGCTTGTAAACGAATGCAGCTTTTAGTCAGGCTGGCCAGTAGCATGAGTCATGAACATGATGAATGGGGGTTCTGTCAGGAGGTTGCCCAGATGCGAATGACGGCACCGCTTGATTGCACCGCTAATTTGGTTTCCACCCGCCGTTGCTACTTGGGCTTATCACACCAGACACATGAATATGCCAAAGTAATAATTGACCCCGAACGTTGTCTTAATTAAAAATGATTCTGATTAAGCTTTAATTAACTGTGACATTTGTACAGAAATGTTGACGCTTTATGTTAGGCGATGTGAGGAATCAACTAAGTTACACCATAAGTTAATTTGATAGTTGAGTCTTGGGAGAAAGGTCAGATTTTTTTTGGGAGTTGGTGTAAATTGTGGCTCTACATGTTCAGGTATTATTGACAAATTTTTAATTAGGTGTGTGTATACATGTATATGCCGTATGTGGTATGTCGTACCCCTTGCTCATATGCATATATGTATGTATATATGTATACATATATGTGTGCGTATGCGCCTTTTGCATGCCTTGGTAGCAACAATTATTTTTATTTTGTGTTTCTTTTCTTTCCTCTTGCTTCAGAGACCTCAGGATCATTTTTTTCACAAAACTAGCAGAACTACCCGGCTTCACTTGGGTGGAGTAACTTTGCCCATTGCTAAATATTTACCCCTAAATTCCAACGAAAGGAAATAAAACTGCAGTGTCCGGATGGGTGTTTGCTTCAAATAAGAAGTAGTACCCCCTTCGATCTCAATCCATTTAGTTCTTATAGCATTAGAAGGTAACAAACAGCTGTAAAACACACATTGCCCAGCACACGGCTATTTGGACTCTCCAATTGAAAGTCCGCAGTATCTGGCAACATCTAGTGCTCTTTAGTACTCTAAGGGCTCGTTTACGGAACAGACCTTCTCGCTAGCCGAAAGCTATTTGCTAGGCAACCGTTATTTATTTACGATTAATTTCCCGTTTCTATTAAATGAATGCGGTAATAGACAACAAATTAAATGTATTTTAAATAACAACATGAACAAAGAACTAAGTGCAACAGTCATTTTAAACATTGGTACAACATTGTTGCCATTTCACGCTATTTCCAAAGTTTGCTATTCTCGCTGAAAAACGGCTTCTAGCAGTGATCAAACGACGGTAGAATAAATAGCTACTCGCAGCGAGAATTCAAAATCCAACATGGCGTCCATTTCGAGGTTGTCGAATCGAAAACAAAGCATCCAATACCGGCATTCAAAAATCTGCCCGTCGTCGTGTACTGCAATAAAAATTGTTTTCTATTTGTCATAAATCGACGCTGTCATGTTGCACGCATCGTACGTCGTGTCGGGAGGCACGAGGAGAAAATTTGCGTCCGCATTGTTGCCATGGTTACCATGTTTAGACAACTCGAAAGCCGCATTCTCCGGCAAAGGCGAGAAGCAGCCAGCAGATTTAGTATTGACCAAGTAAAATCTAGTAAGCGAGGAAATTGTCCTTGCGTAAACGTGCCCTAATACTTGTTGCACCAAGCGAAGGAATGTGCAATGCCATTTCTTTCAACGAAACAAACAAGCCCCGACCTCTTAATTATTGAGTAAAAATTTAGTACGCCTTGTGCATCTGGGAGTAAGCTGTAAATGTTAACAACGTCAATGCCGCTAGATGGCGTCACGGTATTTTCGTAGGATTTTCAATCGGTGATAGTGCCACTTTAAATCCCGAAACGGTTGCTTCTAAACTCTTCGTTAAGAATCGGCAAAGCCAAAGCCATCTACAATTTCCGACTTAACCAGCGAAATTACGTTGTGAGGTGAGGTTGTTGTGTAAACGCGCTCTTAAGGTGTGACATCTCCCGAAAACAAAACTTGTAAACTCGCCAAGCTTTTTGGCCATTTGAAGTCGTGATATTGAACGCCAAAAGCTTTAGGCAGGATAATTCCACCGACCTTAAATGGAATACTTAAAAATTACGCAGTAAACAATTTCACATTTTTAATTTAACCTTCGAACTCGGTGGAATTAACTTGGTGAAAGAGCTTGGCTTTGATATCACAACTTCAAACGGCCAAAGAGCTTGGCCGGAATCTTTGCCATGTTTTGTTTTGGGGATAGTCTTATCTCCACCGTGTGAAATTAATATATGGACCCTGCCTGGCCTGACTGCCTTATTATCATGGGTCATTATTATATGGGTCAAATAGTAGATAGCAAGTTTTCCAAACTTTACACCAACTTTTATGCAATTCCGTGCAAGAGTAAACGTAGGAAACCACACGTAATTTGAAAACTGTTCACTTGTTGTTGTTCTTGTTCTTGGCTGACAAGGTTTCAGAAAAAACTACTGCACGTACCTAAAATCTGAAACATGATCTGAACCAGAAATTTCCCTGGGCTTCAACCTTACAGAAACCACTTTTTCAATTGGTCGATCCATTCCAGAGTTGCGGGACCCTAAACGATCATTTTAATAGTTTTACATTGTTTTAACCATTGTATTTAGGGAACAATGCCACTCAGCAAACTCGGATCCATTCTTCGTGCATGCAACATTCGACTGCATGCATGAACCTTTATAGCGCGACACCATAGCCGTAAAAAAGGTACACGGATTACAAACAAAAACGTCAAGTGTGCCGTAAAAAAAGGGGTTATATGATGGAAGTTTCATTTTACTTGTTAAAATGTACACGGATAAAAATTGGTGATTTTTAATTGAAATAAACAGATGCAATTTTCTCAATTGTACATTTGATTAAGTGCTGTTGTGCTTTACCAATCATATATTTTACGTAAAGCTCAACAGCGCTTAAACAGGTCCAATTTTCTCAATTGTACATTTGATTATTTCAATTAAAAATCAATTTTTATCCGTGTACATTTTAACAAGTAAAATGAAACTTCAATCTTATAACCCCTTTTTTTTACGGCACACTTGACGTTTTTGTTTGTAATTATAATTATTACTAACCATTTCGTTTGCTTCGCTCAGTCCATTGGCGTCGATCCATGCTTCAACTAATTTCTTTAATTGCAAAGTTTCGACGCAAACTAATTGCAATTATTGCTCGCAGTTTGTTCATCACATTCCTCAGCATTGCCTGCATTTCATCTAAGTCTTTCAAAACATACGATGTTTGTTTGTTCGTCTGCTTCTTCAGAAGTAAGCCCATACGAAGGTGAGAGTAAATGAAAGACTGGCAACAGAAGCGAGAAACTCATTGAAAAGGTTTAGTTAAGTGGAAATTGCTCACTTTGCTCGCTCAATCCACGCACTTCCGTGTTTCAAAAAAGTAATGTTTGAAAACCTTTGAACCCTACAGGTATTCCTTTTTCCCTGTGTAAATTATTTGAAGCAAAACCAATTTTAAGTTGTATATTATGTAGTATGGTGCAAAATATGTTGCCCTGTATTAGTTTTTTTTTTTTTTGGCAAGCAAGTGTATTTACATTCATACGTTGAACTGCAATTACAAAGTTCATAACACAAGTCAACAATGGCTGACCCGAAATCTCAACCAGAATTTTGATTTCCTACTGATTTTCAGAGCCATGTGATATGTCGTGGTTCCGTTGCTTCGTACTGATGCAAAACATGACGTCATAGTTTTATCAGGCAAAGTTTACTTTGGAGAGTCGAAGTTGGTTTAGGCATAACAAATAAACTTTGCATGAACAAACGCCACGTTGGTAAAAAAAAGTGGACGTTATTTTTGCATGTTTTTCGTGTATTTGAAGGTCATATAATCAATTACAGTGACAAAAATAGACGTAACGGAAGCGCAATTTAATTATCCTTCATTTGGTCCTTCTCCCTTTATAAGTGACTAGGTTCAAGACGAGAAGAGGTACACGCACATGATACGTTTTAATGATGGAAATTATTATTATTATTTTTTTTTTTGCCTAAGCACTAGTCCTTCCACCTAATGGAGATCATAGTCGAACAAAAATAACTATGACGACAAAGAATTTCCTCACCAACTTCCAGGAACTGATGATTCGCATGCTCGACTTTAATGTAAACAGAGAAAACAACAATAAATAAAGTAGAAGCCTTAGCCAGAACCAACACTGGGCTATAGTGCTTAATTCGGACCAATAAATACTTGCACAAATATCACTGTGGGAAAAATCAGAAGGGCTGCAGGCTTCCCTAAATTGCCTAAATATTATTGATCTCCCACGGGAAAGTCTTTGATGGTGTTTCTTTGGGCTCCGTTTATGTTACCGTCTAAATAGTACCCTAAATGGGAAAACGAACAAGGGGCCGGCCCCCCCCCTCCCATGTTTTCATAATAGTAGTGCTATCGGAGCCAGAGTGGCTGGGGTCTGATTTCCGGTCCAAAACATGACCACTTATTTCATACGACCATCCCCAAAGAAAACAAAACTGGTGCTGTCTTTCCAGTTTTCAAGGCAGAGAAGACGTCTTGGATTTACAAGACATACGTCTTGGATGTACAATTTCGGCTTCGGACCATCTCGACGTAATCGGTAAACTTCCTTCAGCTACCTGCAATACTAAGTTTTGTAATTTTTTACAATTACAAAAAATACTGATACTTTGGTGGTCTTCAGCTAAGCTTCTTCAGTGGTATCGGTTAGAGCCTGATAAAAAAAACAGAGGGTGGGGGGGGGGGGGGAGCCAACCAAACGGAAAACGCCAAAGGAAACGCCAAAAGAATCGGAAAAACGGGAGGTGGGACAAAACATGAAATTTTACAGGTTCTCAAATTTATTCGAAAAATGGGGTTCCAGTCTAACCCCCCCCCCCCACCCCACCAATACTTTGTCCTCGCTACACCCCTAATGTTTTTACTGGAATAGAGTAGTATTTGAGATTTCGATTAGTTTAATTCAGTTGGTAAAGCAAAAACTATTATTACTCACTAGTACTGAGTAAATAAAAAAATTAATAAAATGTATTAAAAAAAGATCCGATTTAAATCGAATAAAATTTTGTTTAATCAAGATTTTCCCCAACCCCGACTTAAGATGAGTGTGTGACCTGGAGAAAGGATGGTCTTTATTTTAAAGGAATGTCTCACGACTAGCAGACGGTGTAGGTCTGGTTTGGTTCAAGGCCGACCATACAGCTGCATATTTCTTTACGCTTGGCTCGCTTTTATGTTTTCAGCTACCATTCCTAATATTTCATCTTTTTTTCTTCTTATTTTTGGGCAAAAAAATATGTAGTTCCTTTTTTTTTTTTTTTTTCACCTACGGCTTGACTCCAGTCTGTTATCCAAAAAAAATTACGAAAATGAAAATAAAAATGGAAGAAGTCATTAAAGAGGAATTAAATGTTGGTGAATTTGAACAAACCCTATGATTACGGAACTTTCGTTATTGTGTTTAGAGGGAATGCTGCGAGAATTGGTGGGCATAAAATAAAACCATTGT
The DNA here is from genome assembly GCA_023313725.1 of Lithobius niger. NCBI lineage: Eukaryota > Metazoa > Arthropoda > Chilopoda > Lithobiomorpha > Lithobiidae > Lithobius > Lithobius niger. Next base: position 9,961 of record JAHWFP010053986.1, on the reverse strand, counting down.
TATCGTGTGGGTCGCTGTCTTAAAAACACCATTTTAATCGAGTTACCGTGATTGCCGAGTGATGTCGTTTCGTGGGAATGAAAATACAGCCGCGAAGACTTTACGGTTGGTGCATTTGGTGGAATTTCTGTAACAACAAACAGAAGCATTAAAGGCGCCTGTTCATCATTTCGATAGCGTTGTCCTTATTCTAAACGCAGCATCCACCTTCCAGCTTCTGTCATCCGAGAGGCTGATGTGGGTCACGTGATCTCGTTTTAGTTAGACGAATAATGTTTTTCCTTTTTTAATTTACCGCTATTTTCTTTATATTCTCGAAGATTCTATGGTGCTGGATCTAGGAGTTGAAAAAGTGAAAGAGCACCTTTAACGTCAAATTCGCTGCTGAACTCTTTGAGTCGTACGGAACCAGGCATTTAGCTAGCTGCAAGGGGCACTGGAGGGAGGTAAACTGCCTTTAAAATGTTGGTTTATTTGTCGATCCAGTGCTATGAACAATTCTTAAGCTTAAAGGCGGGTTGCCACCAAATGAAAGTCTTCAGCATCTAGCCGTATTGAGTTCTCTGCAGCGTTTGCTTGCAGCAAGCAAAGGAATGCACAAAGAAATACCTTTTTAACACAACAAACCAAGCCACGTCCCTCCTTAAAGGGATACCTCCCAGCGCCATTTTTCTTGATCCACCACATCAAGTACGGCCCCAAGGGTCTATTTACTTACCGTTAGTCAATCCCTATAGCTAAAAATCCGTTTTACAATGTGGCGTTTAGGAGATTTTCTGTTGAATATTACTAACTTTATTTACGTTCATCCCGAACTTATATGATGCATCGCGCGCCTACAATGACCTTAGTTTTATGTGTGTGCGCGCAGTACTAGTTTTAATCTTTTGCTAGTAATTACTGCGAGACCAAAAATCTAAAAGGCTACTGCAGTAAAAATTAATATTAATTATTCCAATAGATCGCCGAAGCAAAATTATAAGACACTAGTCTAGAAAATTAAATCGTGATTTTAAAATACAAGAATCATTCCGGCTTTTGACGACACAATCAATGCGTTCACGCTGGCTGGACTATAAGGCGCAATGCCAACTGAGACAGTAGCTACGTTTTTCGCTGCAAGGAACGATGCTACCGTCTCAGTTGACGTTAGCTGTGGTAAATACGCGGATGTGATCGTCGCGTGGGTGTTATAAGGCAGGCGGAAGATTATAAGGCAGGCCGCATGTTGCTTTAATTATTGAGTAAAGATTTGGGACGTCCTCGTGCACCTGGGAACAAGCTGTAAAGATTAACGATATTATTGTCACTAGATGGTGCCAGGGTATTTTCTTTATATTTTACCGTGGCGCCATCTAGTGGCATTAATATCGTTAAGCCACCTTGCTTCCAGGTTTACGAGGACTTGCAAATGTTTACTCAATAATTTGGAAGGTACGTGGCTTATTTGTTGTGCTAAAAGATATTTCTTTGTGCGTTCCTTTGCTTGCTGCGAGCAAGCGGTAGACTCCTTCAACTTGCGTTTAGTGGCAACCATCGTTTTGTGTCGCGTGACACGCCCGACGGCAAAAGTCGCGCGTTTTGGGTTTGCTCTTATACATGCATCATTTGCCTTGTGGCCGAGCTAATTGCATCAGTGCTGGCAGTGTCTTTTAATATTATAGAAGATGGATCCATGCTGCCCGACAAAAAAAGCATGCAACAAAGGGCTCCCAGACACATGTACTTGGAACAAGCGGCGTGCCTTTTACTGCTGGCAAAACCCTTACGCTGCAAAACCTATATTATGGCTGTAAACCGGAAAAGAAAAAGATTGCACTTCTTGAAAATTGCAGCAGCTACCAGCACATCTAAAAAAAATTGCGTATTTTTAGAACTATAAAACAGTATTCACAGCATTAACTAGACAAGAATGCTTTTGTTTTTTCATCCAGTACCCCTTACAATTAGCTAAACGACCGGGTCCAGATGCGAACTCCGCAGCTTATGTGGCGTTATTGCTTCCGCACTATCGTCTAAAGCCATTAGAAGTGCGATGCGTGCTTTTCTGGCTTCCAATAATTTGGAATGCTTTAGGTGTCACTTTCAGGGCCGCAACTACAATTCCGGGGGGGGGGGGGGCCAAACCAAAAGGGCAGAGCCTCATTCAAAAAAATTTGGACTTTTTCCATACAAATGTCCATCTTTATTTCATATTTACCCATTTTTTCATACGCTAATTTTACTGTTCAGAGCCCCCCCCCCCGACACTGTTTGGATTCAATGTGTGGTCCAGGGCAGAACGATTTGCCCATTTCATTTCTTCGAGGTCTGTTCGGGAATCTGCCAAGCAAATCGCATCGGTGAATTTTTGTACGGCGAGTCCCATCCCATCATCTACTGCCAGATCGCGGCAACTGACAAAAAGCTCACTAAATAGTAATTTGCTAACTTAAATCCCAGTAATCATCCGGAAAATAGCACAAATAAATAAAATTCCTTAAAGCCTTTTACTACAAAGCTATTAAATTTCTCGACAGCACATAGATAGCTCTTCAATAATAGCGACATGTTCGTTTATCCAGAAAGTATAAACGAACATGTCGCTATTATTGAAGAGCAGTATGGTGCTTTTGGCGGCCATATTGTCCAACCCAGTCACGAATGCTACTTTTCATCTCAAGATCCGGCCGGTAAGAGCCCTGCCTGGAAGGAACGCGACAGCCTGTATTCGCTGGTCCCAACTCCAGCATCAACGGGAAATCTCTTACTCATATTAGAAAACAAAAACGAGCTCCTTTGGATGTTTAAGGTAAGGTTTAACTGATCTGAAGTCAAGACAGCAAAGGAACTCAAATAAACTTTCCTGTAAGGTTTCACATACCGCAGTGTTCTTGTACTGTTTAGTCCACGTGAAACCTTACTGCTGTATTCACACGTTTTTACAGTTTTTACTTTAGAACTCATGTCTGATTGGTTCATTGTACTTTGTTAAAGGACATCGCTGAAAAAGCGTAAAAACCATACTTTTAGTGTGCTTAATACAGACCTACAGATAAACTAAATCAGGGTTCGTGCGACTCCTTGAAATCCTGGAAATATCGTTGTAAATAAAAATGAAATACCAATCCAGTAGTTGAATATGAAATCTTAAAAACTGATGTATGTATCAATAAGATGAACGGAAAGGAGACAACCGGACTAGAATGATGATGAAAAATTTAGCCCCGAAATTGGGCGAGTGTGTAGCCTATATTGTACACTATATTATTCGTAAAACAATTTTGAAAGTTGGGATAAGGTTTTGATTTTATTTACGTGTCTAATGGTTGAATACAGCAGTAAAGTTTCACGTGAACTAAACAGTACAGGAACACTGCGGTATGTGAAACCTTACAGGAAAGTTTGAGTTCCTTTGCCGTTTTGACTTCAGATCAGTTAAACCTTACCTTAAACATCAAACGAGCTGGTTTTGTTTTCTAATTCGTTTTCTATAGGCTCCTGGTTATACTTTGACATACCAAGATGATTGTCTGTGCATTCGTTGCAAAAGGCACTGAATGAGCGAGCGAAGCGCTCTTTCAGTGCAAGTCTTTCTTTTGGAAGTTGGTTTGTCCGCAGCTTTCTATCAACGGCTTTGTCCGTATTTGTAATATAGGACGGCATGCCAAATGGGCAACTGACACTAAGCACGGGAGAATGACGTGAAATCGTTACATAAATCGATTCGTAATAAGAATAATGCTTCCACTTGTTGGCTCACCAGCATTTTTAGCATTTTGCTTACGCTTTCCGTCTGACGTTTGCTAATTGGCATTGTTGCATAGAAACAATGTTTAAAACAATGTACAACAATAAAATGGATCGTTCAGGGCTCCGTAACTCCGGAACGGAGCGACCAATTAAAATTTCTATTTCTGTAAAGGGCACATCTCCGGAAATAGATCTTTCAAATGAGCTAGGAATCAGCTTTCTACGACAAATGGTTTAGTCTGTAGAGACCATTGTATTAATGTCTACCATCATCATCAGCACCATCTAAGACAAAAATGAAACTCACGATTCCAGCTGAAGTCCAGGTCTCCAATGTGACGAATCGGAAATTAATAAAAGTTGGTACACGTGTTGCCCAAGTCCCACAAGGCGTATATATTAAATATCAGTGGAAAATGTTGAACGACGGCGGAGAAATTAAGCTTCCTAATTTCGGCTTTAACATGGGAGACCGAGGTCAAACCTTACAGTAAAGGCCTTTACTAATTTCAAATTATTAACAATTTAATCGGTGTTAAAACTCTGCATTTTTCTTCTGTTTCCTTGCTACAAACACTAGGATCTTGACCAAAGGTTTCTGAGCAACCATTCCAAGTTGAATATTAGGAATATCTTTTCCTCACAAAGAGCACGCCTTTAGAACGCCTACGTCGTAGGTCGTGACTGTCAGCAGTCTGTATAGTATAATTCTGAACACTTTCCTAAACTAACTGGAAATATCAGTGGCCGATCTGGCCCGATTTCGCCACTTTCATCAAACGTGATGTTACACTTCAGTCTTTTAGGAACGGAATTAAAACTGCTTAGCAGCACCCATTACAGTGGCAGTACAAACGTAAGCTCGTGCCACTCTTCGGTACAGAACTAAATAGTGCAGAAGCTTACGTTCATGCTTCCACTGTAAAGGGTGTTGCTAAGCAGTTTTAAGTTACACTAGCTGGTAACCCGCCTAACCCGTCGACGCGTTTGTTGGTTGTACCCGTGGGTGGCTTCTTTTACTAGACTGCAGAATATGCCGCACGCGAGCTATTTCTCAGGGGACATTGCTATCTCTGATGATGATCAGTAGCGTGCACGGACCCCCGAGTGGGCAGGGGCAACTTTTAGTATAAGGACCTTTTTTTTCCAGGGACTTTCATTTCTTGCGTCTCTTTTTTTTTTTCTTTTTTTAGCCTATTTTGCCCTTTTTGGGCTTTTTTTAGGCTTTTAATGGACATTTTATCCTAGGGTCTTTTTTTTTTTACTGTCGTTTTACCCTTTCTTAGCCTTTTTTGCCCTTTTAAGCCCTTCTTAGGCTATTTTTTAGGCCTTCAGGCTCTTTCAGACAACGCTGCACCAGCAAATGCTAGCATAAAAAGGCCATTTGTTTACAAAAAGAGCAATTTCTTAAAAGGACAGGGGCACTACTCCCTTGCTCCCCTCTGCACGCTACTGATGATGATGATACGGCCAATAAATAGGTTAATTTCTTATAGTCCAATGACTTGTTACCTGCTGTGAGCTTCGTTGTTTCATCATTTGACTTTGTCGTTAATTTATACCCCTACAGATGAAAACTTGTTCGCCATCACTGAGGGATAGGGAAATTCAGAGCCCTTTTAGGAACAACTTTGAGACGAGTGGTAACGAAAGTGCTGAGCTGTTCGATGAAGTTAGAAACTCTTCGTCAAGGCACGCTTCGTTGTAAATGTTAAAGGGATATACCTCCCAGCGCCATTTTTCTCGATCCTCCACATCAAGTACGGCCCCAAAGGTCTATTTCCTTACCGTTAGTCTTTCCCTTGCTAAAAATCCTTTTTAAAACGTGGCGTTTAGGAGATTTTCTGTTGAATATTATGGAACTTTATTTACTAACGACCCGTCACTAAATCGTGCATTGCGCGCGTACAATAATCATGACGTTTCATCTCTGTGTGTACATCTACTAGTTTTCTAATAATTACCATGAGATCTAAAATCTAATAGACTAATGAGGTAAAAATTGAAATTAATTATTCCAATAGATCGCCGAAGCAAAATTATAAGACACTAACCTAGAAAATTATAAATTGTGATTTTAAAATACGAGAATGATTCCGGTTTGTGACGACACAATCAATGGGTTCACGCTGGCTGGACTATTAGGCGCAATGCCAATTGAGACAGTAGCTACGTTTTCGTTGCGAGGAACGAAGCTACCGTCTCAGTTGACCTTAGCTGTGGTAAATATGCGGATGTGATCGTCGCGTGGGTGTTGTGAGGCAGGCGGTATGTTGCTTTAACTTTTTTTTTTTAATGCCCCTACTTTTTTCTCTTTTCCCTTTGTTGAGGGGGCAGGGGTGGGGAGCGCGTATTGTGGCGCCGTCTTCCACCGTTCTATTCTGTTTTAATAAAACGTGTACTTTCAATGAAAGATGTCTCTACGCAAAACAAGTTAGCACTGGCTGGTGTGTTCTGTTGTTGGCCTCTTGCTGGATAAAAATAGGAAGACATGCGTTAGCGTTAATGAGCTCTCTTCTTGGCTATAAATATCAATGTAATTTGTTTGGGTTGGGGTTAGGGACGAATGCATTTGGTGGCACACCGAATTATGGGCGTAGGTTGGACGAGTCAGGCAGGGTGTTTGTGGTGTGGGCGTTGCCCATCTGCCCCAGGCTTAGATTTCAACTCGTAGAAAAAACACCCTTTTGTCTGTTGGACCCGTGGGACGAAACATTTATCTTCCTTCATGGAGTGACGGGCCACGGTCGCCATTATAGAATGGCATGGCAGTTTTGCTAATAGCTGCGCGACAACCGTGTAACTGAGAAGATAATGAACTTCGTTATTTGAAATGGGGAATTGTTGTGCCATAACAAAAACGGGTTAACGTGCATGTTGACGGTTTTTGTTGAATGAAATATGAAAGGGGGAAATGTTGTAGGGGTTGGGGGGAAGGACAGCTCGGGTCTTTCATTCGCTTTGGTTAAACTATAAAGGCGTGAAGTCACTGTCAACGATTAATGGATCATGGATGAAATAAAGTTTGTTTATTATAATGGCTAATTTTTTTTGTATGGTAAATCGTAATGAAATGGCTTGGCTTGGGGAATCTGCGTTACAGCGACGCCCTTCCATGACTGTTAGTTTTTTATTGTGTCTGTTGACTGGGAAAGAATAAAAAGAAGTTTTAAACTGTCAACTAGAATATTGCTACAGGGGAACCTTAAAAATTGGATATTACTATTAGTGTCATGGGACGCTTTCGTGGAATTGTAGATGTAATTTTAAAGAAAAATTGTTTATTTGTAGTGTAAAACAACTGAGAAGTTCCTATCCCCTTTACAAAGCTGCAAACATGTCTTGTTGTGTAGACAGCAAAATACAGAACAGATGTTTTCAAAATAAATTTGTTAAATATTAGACATATTTTTTTTAATGTTTTTGTGTAGTTTTTTTTTTACTAAACTGTACCGTTCAAGTTACTATACAGGTAAAAAATTGAATTTTGTTTCCTCTTGGGGAACTCGCACTACTCCACCAGTTTTCCTAATAACTGTAACTGAGTTTTTAACAATATCGTAGATTAGAATTTAGAAAGTTGTCTATATATCGTACCTTATCTCTTCCAAGCCTACGCGGGGACCTGGCGGTAGTAGCAGCTACTAATACCTTCTGTTAAGGCTTTGCCACATACAGCTTCGAAGGCAAAGCATTATCAGAGGTATTACCTAATAGCCACAACTATCGCCAGGGCTCCGCGCAGGTTTGGAAGGGGTGCGATGCGATATCAAGTGAATTTCTAATATGGCAATGTTCAGAAGCGACTCCCAAGTATTTGATTCTGCACCCGGCACCCAGCAATTTCTAGCTAGCCACTTTGCATTACACACTTTGCATGACGTTCTTTTCCTTTGCCGAAGTACGTGTTACTTTTCTCTTTTGTTAATTTATTACAGCACTCGAATCGTGTGTCATTGTCACGTTCAGACAGGGATGCTACTGGTGTGAAAAAAAAGTGAACAATACGAGTGTTTGTGTGGGAAAAAAAAGGCAAAACCCACAAACGAAGTAAAAACAATCGAATCATTCGCCCTGATTTGGTTGGTTTATGGGCGGAGTCGCTTTGAATTCGTTTCGTTCTTTCAGTGAAATTGGAGATATTTCAATGGTAACTGGAAAAGAACAATTTTTATTAAAGAATTGTGAAACTGGTGTGATATATGAAAACGAAGAAATAGTAATAACAAAAATGAAAATTAAGGAATATGGAAAATGTGAAAAAAAAGTAGCAACGTATGTGAGGATACGGAATTGAATCTCGTTATCATCTTCCAAAAAAAGGACCCTTGGGTGTAATGTCTTTGGTGTAAGGGGTTTTTGCATTGCGTACTAGCAAGAATTCGATGAACATTTATATTTGTTCGTTGGTGTCTGGTAGCAGGGCTGGGCACCAGACAGGGATGTTCTACCGTACTTTGTTTCATGAACTAAGAACACCTGCCCGTCGGGATTTAGAGCCGTTTGCCATGATGCATTTGCTTTCATTACCATTTCATTATGTGGCAGATGCAACGTCAGCTTGTTTCGAAAAGCTGACTCGCATACTTGAGATGGAACTGAGAGCAGAGATGTTGTTTGGAGTGAGAGCTGAAAGAGATAGGAAAACCATGTTTGTTGATGCCACTTTTAAGGGGCTCTGGATTTACGTGTCGAAAACCTTAATCTTACTTAGGTCGACTATTTAAAATTATGCCCTTTGCTTTTTCTTTTTGCACGTGCTGGGCAAAGGCAGTGCTGCATCCACAATAAGTACCGAACTTATCCGATTCATTTCAAATGTTTCACGTGCATTCTATGCCGTTTTTGTGGATTAAAGTTTGTAAACAATAAAGTTGGGAACCAGAGCAGATATCCGTTTCCCTGAAACTCGTTCCACAGAATTTTAAATGTCTTAATTTCCTATGAGAGGGGCATTCCAGTTTTTACCAATCCCATTACGTCGAATCATTTCCCCCCCTGCAAACTGTCTGCCTCGCTCACGCTGCCGAGCTCGCTGCAGCTAAACCTATATAACATTAGAAACTGCAACGAATCACAACTCCTTCCCAAGTATGAATGCTTCTTTGGCGAAACGGGAATTTCCCATTTCCCATATTTTAAGCTGTCCTTCATTTTCGGCAAAATGAGTTTTAGGAAAAAAAAGGAAAAGGGAGTTTTAGGAATTTTGATTATCAAATTAAACCTACGTAACTAATTCCATGTTAGTTATTATCATTGTGCAGGAAAATGAATACAGGTCATAACTAAAACACATGTAACGACACCTAAAAGTATGAGGACCATGTCATCAATTTATGGTCGGACACCACTGATGGACAAATTCAGCCAATATGCAAATTTTTCAGTCTTCGCGGATGTGCGTGATGGGAAACAATAAAGGAGCTTTTCTTCTGGGAGTCTTCCATCTGTGTACACACTATAACTTTTGAATCCGTTATCCGATTGATTCATTTTGAAGTTTCCGTACTGCTTCTACCCTCTGTTTAGGGTGTAAAGTTCGTAAATCGGCAAAAGTGCTTACAGGGTTTCGAGGGTTGTGATTCTTAAAATGCAAAAAAAACCACTATTTTTAAGCTGAAATTCTGACGATAGTTTGACATAAAAACGAGTGTCTGTTCAAGGAAATTAATAGACTTTACTTTAAACATGCGTGTCACATCCCTCCATCAACGGTAGAAAACCATTGTGAAGCAAATTCAACCATTATAGCAACCTTATCAGTCTTAAATCTTTAAGCAGTAGACCTACTGTCGGCTACTTTTCATTTGCCTCCCGTTTCAATCTGTCCTATAGGTCAAAGCGTAACTGCCATCCGTAGCTGAAGGAAAAGAATCGGACGAACAGGTGGTTCATTGAACTTTGTATTAACAAATTATAAAATTTACGAAAACGCAAGAAGCAGTAGGAAGCTGCGCAAGTGAGCAGCAAGATGGCATTTCAACTGTCTGCCTCAAACATGGTCTAACGGTAAAACAAGGTGCTTTGACGATTAAAGAAGTAAAAGGTTTTCCCAAACCCAATCAATTCTTGACCATAGGTATATTGAGAATAGGACGCACCTATACCACTGATTTCTGACACCGTATTTATTGCCAAATTTATTGCTTTACATTTTTTAATTACAAGAAAAGTCTCCATAACTATGTCCCTGTCCATAATTAAAAACATGCAACTCAATAAATCAAAG
>JAHWFP010053985.1:0-19710 GCA_023313725.1 Lithobius niger | reverse complement strand
CAGTAATTAAATTGTTATATCGGACGTAAGTAACGTATTCTTACCACAATTCTTGTGTTTAGTTATTGTGTAAGTGATCCAAAAGTCAAACATGCATGTCAAAATGGATGTAATTGCCCTTTAAGAACACAACAGCTACGAAACAAATCACGTACGAAGTGAAGACATGAAAAAATAAAATTTACCTCTGTCCTCAAAACTGAAACTTGGAGATTGAGTAAGTAGATAGATAATTCAGGGTCGGAGAAGACTGTAATTGCCCTAAATTGCCTATTAAACACCCATAGGCTGTTAAAATTAATTCGATAAATAAAGGGGGGGGGGCGTAACAAAGTTACTATTCATTTTAGTTCGGTCCTGGGTGGGTGTTTCGGCTCAACTCCGTCGCGAAAAATTCGGCGTTTGTACGATCATTCTGGGTTCCGTCGAGCATTTACGCGCTGCCTTTATTCTCATTTCTTCAAAGATTCATAAGTTTATTAGCTTATTTAGTTCGCTTTATGTGTGCTAATTTTGTTCAGAAAAACCATGATTTAAAGGATAAAATATTGATTTCCTTGAACCTTCGAAGATTTTAGTCAATTTCCAGCAGAAAAATTACCATCTAAAATTTTGTCAGGTGAGAAATCTTGAAATAACCTAGTTACCGAGCTGTTAAAAGGATGACGTTATAGTTCACTGACTGTAATTGTATGTCGGTGTAGGATATGTTCGAACTAATGTTCAAAATATGTCCAAAGTTCGTCCAAATTGGTGTGAATCTGAACTGGATGTCCTCTGGGCTTTTTTTTTTTGTTGGTCATGGTACGTGTGGGTTTGTGACATTAAAACGAACCCATAATGTGCCTGTAATGCGTATTACCATCACTTCCCTAAGAACACACGGCGTCCAGCAGACGTCCGAAACGTTAGGTCCAAATTAGGTCCAACTGGAGGTTCGAAACGTTAGGTCCAAATTAGGTCCAATTGGACTTCTGTTGGACGTCGTGTGTTGTTAGAGACATTATGGGATTCGTTTAACGCCACAAACGTCACACAAACAACTTTTTAGGTAAGGTTTCCCCCCCCCCCCCTCGCTTCTCTCCCTGTGCTTGTTAATGTTCCCCCACCTGAAAATTTGAAAATTGGAAGCTCTTTTAAGTTATGGTTGGTTCGTAGTATTCGAGTTTGGAAACGTCAACGCCCTTGTCTTTAATTATCCAACAGTCCTCTCTCTAATGGAATTCTCTATGCTTTCCTGGTTGCTTTTCTAATCACGATTCTAACATTTTCCCACTCACCTTTCCCAGAATTAGGTCCTTTTATCACCGAAGGGCTAAAGTTCAGTTAGCAACCGCTAAATTTTTGATTGCCTTAGAAGATGTTCATAATTTTCGATGTTGTCGCCCATTTTTTTTTATTTGTGCAAGACTTCTCGCTAAAGAAAGCGACGAGTCCACAAACACTTTATGTGCCGACGGTGCATAGGATGAATTTAAAATTTTGTCGCTTCGTTACTTGTTTGCCTGCTTAATAATTTAAAGTCGTTAAAATTAAAACTCGGGGAATGAAACACCGAACTTTACTGTTTGCATGTCTGGTGACGTCATACGTAGCGCTGGTGGTGGCCCCCAGGTTGTTTGTTCAGAGCGCGGCTTCCGTTTTTAAACTGTTAGCTCAAGCGCCCAACATGTTGCAAAATTCAAAGAAAACTTAGCGTTTATGTAAGACGAAAGCGGGGAAAGCACCTGGCAGCTCATAAAGTGACGTATGTTGACTCGAGTGTTGGCGTCATTACGTTGGCTGCAACCATGTCACACTTAGCACCGTTGCCGCTTTCTCGGAAAATGGCTTTTGAGATACGAGACGAAGTGACGCTTTGGTTGAGAATAAATTATAGTTTTTTAAAGCACCAAGAAAGACATTCCAACCAAAAACGTTTCTCAACATCGATGCATGATAAGACGCGAAACGGCTATTTTATGAGGGTGGCGGGTGTGAGGGGTCGCAAAAGAACTGTATAATTATTTATTTTTGACGAACTAGAGCCCTAACCAGATTTTCTGTCCGTGGCTGCATGGCGTTGCAGGATGGTTTACCAAACACGTCAAAATCGGTCAATAAACGTCACACTCACTAAATGAGTGCAGTAGTTTTGACATTGTAGGCTCATAGCAACGCGTCGCTTCGCACGAAATAATCTTCTGTCTGATTAGGACTTAAGTCTCACCTATGATGCAGCGTTGTATTACAATTTCCACCTTAACTTTCGGGTGTCTGATTCACTCAGAAGTCTATGTTGCCGCTGGCCTTCCTAACCATTAACAATTAGCTGAACGAAGCAGACAGTCTGCATTAAAGACTGGCCTTGTGAGGACACACGATACACTAAGCTTATTTTCGCGACAGGCTCCAGCCGAGCTAAGCAGATGTTCAATCTTTCTCGGTGGTGACCTAGAATCCACCCCGGTAGCACAGTGGTTAGATCGCCCGGCTAGCAGACCGGAAATTCAATTCCCAGTCGGGGCAGTTGTCTTTTCTTTATAATAATAACAGTTTGTCACAATAGCAACAGGTCAGGCAAGGACCCTAGGATCACTAACAGCCAGCCCTATTTAAAAACAGAAGACAATATCATATAAAGATATAAATTTGGCCGTGGAAAGATCAGGGGGATGAGGTATGGTGACACGAATGCCTTACCACCAAGGTTAGACCTGCCAGGGACTCTAAGGCCTTCGATGGCATCACTAATCGTATTGGACACAGGAGGTGCATGATTGGCCCAAGTAAAAAATAAAAGGCAGATGAACAAATGAGACACATCTTTCTTTCTCAGATTAGTGTATTATGTGTTATGCTTGCTTCGTTTACCCTTTACCTTATGATTTCTTCTACATTAACAAGTTATTGACATAACTAGTAAACTAAACTAGTTAATTTTGGACGCGATTCCATCGGGTACCCTTTCTCACCAAAGGGCTCTTGTGACGTGGGAGTCGCCCGGAAGATTAAAAAAAAAAGGTAACAAAGGTCACAAAAGCCAAAAAAAATTCCTTAGATTGCCCACGAAAAGTGTGATGAAAATTGGGGGCCCATACAAAATTTACATCCGTATGACCCATCAGACCTCTAGGTGGCCCTACGCTCAAACACTGGCTGGAAAGAAACGAAAACTGTCCACGGATGTTACGAGGGGTGTTTGTTGTTGGAGATGCAGTGTCGGACTTCTGTAGTCAATGCTTACCTATAGACGTCTTATCTTTAGTGTAGATAATGTTACATTAATGGTATAAATTCAATGGGTCGACTCACGCTTGCAAACAAAATGATCCATTTACTTCGTCTCCTTCAGCAAAATTTACAGCAAGAATTATTTACAACGTGACATCGATCAACTTGAATTTGTCCTACAAGACGATAAAGAGCATCTCTGCCACTTGTAGCTACCTTTTGCGAGTGTCTCTGGCGGGAAAATTTCATTTTATAACAAGCTTCCCGCCAAAAGCCAAGTTACAAGTCGCAAAGAATGGAACGTCCGTCCACGTGGAAAGTTGTTGCTTCTTACGGTGTTCTAAGGATGGGAAATGTTTCCAAAAAGTTCTTACTTGTCGAACGGGGTAATGACCCATAATTGCTGATAATTACTTAATAACTGTCATTAGGTGTTCGAATGGAGATACGGCCAAACCTTACAATGGATTCATCTATTATATACCCTAATTCTCCAAGGAGGGATGGGTTCAACTTGCACAATTAGGACGTAATATTTTCTGTATCCTCTTTTCACTATGACAAACTTTTCATTCAACAACAGTGTACCGATGGTGCACCCTCTCTATTTTTTTGTGATATTGTCCTTAATAAACTCGACTCGGCATTAATTGATAAATTGCCGTCTATGAAGCACCATAATTATTAGTGCGTTATTACAAAATGTAACTTCTCGTTACTTGCGATTGACCACTTCTGCTGTGGTGAATTTCAGTATTATTTTTTTTTATACATTAGGATTGACAATTATATATAAGAAATACTGACAATGATACCTGGCGTTTCCCCTCACTGGTGATGCCATAGGGGACCACTGTGTCCCTGGTAGGTCTAACCTTGGTGGTAAGGCATTCGTGACCTCGTCACCCCAACCTAGTTCCATCAACCCTTCCTCTGCAGCTGAGCCATTTTCTTCATTTTAAACTTTTAAACTTTTGTATTTTTAATTTTTAGTTTTAACGTCGGATGGAGTTAGCGACCACCAGGTCCTTGCCATTCCAGCTGCGTTTGCAACAAACTTGTATTATCATTATTATTATAAAAAATATTGACAATAGCATTGCTCGTACGTACAATTATGGGCAAGACCAATGCTCTTAGATTTATTAATTCGTTCCGCCAATCACTTGAATTTACAATGGAATAAATAAAAAATAATGCATTGCGTTATGAAATACTGGAAATACTTTTATCACCTACAAAAACGTTGTACCAACAGACAGTTTACTTAAATACTCGAGGAAGAAAACCTTTTCCTTTTCTTCAGAAGTCCACTTCACAGCAGAGAGCGTCGATCGATTAACATTCACTTCTCTCTGGATGTAACATTTATTATCAATTCGACCATTACAGTTGAATCTCACCTATTTTCAAAAACCGATACAAACCACAAAGACTATTGATTTCACTTCCTATTAGACCCACAACATAAGCACAACGTTGTTAAAGGTAAAATTAAAACGAAGTAGCTGTACCCCCAGCGTAACATACGCCTGTCTAGCCGGTTCCCGCATACCTGAGCGAAATACTGTAGTGGGCAGTATGGAATGAAAAGGCTGCCCCCTGCTTCCTCCTCCGAACCCCCCTGCGGCCTACCCAGTTGTATGGTCTGATTTTCCCCCATGCCCCCCCCCCAATCCCTTTATCGTCTCGCACCGCCTCCCCCGTCCCCGTCCCGGATTCCCCTATTGAGTGGTCTGAATATCCCCATCTCTGCTCCCCCTCTATTTTAATCCCTGCTGATTTGTTTTTTTATGGAAGTAAATGTCTTTTTTCAATGGAGGACGCTCAATTGCCAGTTTCTCTTTCAGATACCAAGCGCAATAAATCCAACAACGGTCGTGCATGCAGTGATTGTTACTGAACCAACTTTGAAACTCTTCAAGTCTGCTGTAAGAGGTAGCATTATTAAAGCATTATTTCGATTGTTACTGATTGTTACAGGCCACATCCGTTTGTTTGACATTGTCGGTCGCTCGCCCTCTTTCATCATAGTGCATAATGATGAAGTTGCTTGCCCAACCTAAGCGTATTACACACCACCAGCAAATTTATCCTCGAAAACGAAGTTAGGTAGGCCTTGCAGAAATACCTTGAAAACGACTACCCATTTCATTTTCTCACAAAACTGATACATTCAGCATTTTAATGACCAAAAAAAGTAAATAAACCAGTTAATAACTTTTCTGTTCCTTACTTTCAGGGAATTAGTGATCATATACGCAAAATTCTTGCGTGTAATAATAACATTAGATCGGTCTCAAGCACCCATCCAAATCTAAAACATCTGACCATACCATCTTGTATAATAGATCAGAACGAGAAAAAAACTCAACAACGGAATGTAGTCTATAGGATTCCTTTTCTCACCCCACATGCACAGTTACTTACGTGGGACAAATTCAACAAAAAAATTTCGTGAAAGACTTTCGGTCCATAAATCTCATTTTAAATTAAATGTCCAGTATTGTACATTAAATTAAATGTAGTAAAGTCATTAGTACAGCATTGCATAAACACGGGCAAATCACCAAGCCAGCTAAAAACAGGGGAACACTCTAGACTTGAAAAATTCAACTATTTCTTTTTTTTTTATTAGAGGAAAAAAGACGTTCCGAAAAATGTTAAAATTCCCTGAATTTCAGTGTATGCTTAACAAATTCCCTGATTGTCCAGTTTTTCCTGATTTTCCAGATAGAATGAATGCTACCCTGAATGTATCGCGTTTTGTGTGAAATAAAGACGAATAAAATGTTCAGTTCCCGAGACTCTTGGATATATTTTTATTTTTATTTCGGCAAAATCAAAAGGCAGAAAAAAAAACAAAAACACTGCCGTATTTGTAAACAGGTTCGGTTTTATTTGCCTCAAAAGTTACTTAAATTTTTATAGGAAAAAAACTCAATGCGGGCTCACCAATACGAGATACGCGTACGTTTGCTGCATCTTTTCGTCGTTAGATGTCGCCACGTGTCCGTTCTCCATCGAGTTCGGCCGACTGTACCATCACCATCTGAAAAGCGCCGGCTTTTTGTTCTGTTCGTCTCTGAGCACACTAGGCGCAGTAATCCATTTTTCGGTGCACTTAAGTTTTTTTTCTTTTTAATTGTTGTTGCATGGAAGACCTTGCGTTAAAGTAGCCATGGGCGTACTGGCCTTTCGAGAAAACGGGAGGTTTCCTGTGGGGCTTATGCTCCGAGGGCTTGTCGCGGGGGGGGGGGGGGTGTTACAGAAATTATTCCATAATGACTGATTTCTACGAAATGCCACAAGCGAGGCGTCTACGATAACCATTTCCCCGGGGCCTAAAATAATGGCCCTCTCAGTAAGCCCCTGAATGTAGCCCAGGCTGGCCATTTACCGGAGTAAATTAGGCGATCTAAACTTTTTTTTTCAAAGTTGGCCTTTCTTAAATTCTTAAAAAAGATTTCAACGTAAACTTCAAAAAATCATTTAAGTGCTCTTTAACAGTTGAAACTTTTCTGAACAAAAAAATTATACATTTTGTTCGGTCAGCGAATTTTGTACTTTTTATTAATAATTAAGGGAGACACTGAAGGATTCACCTGTTTGCTACAATCGATTAAGTTCAACAGTTATTTGGACATTTTAATTAATAGTTTTTGTTGTTGCTTGGTGGTATAGGCACGGTGTCTTCTAATGAGTTGGGTTTGATGCGTCAATTAGTCACAGTAAACTCTCAATACAACGAAGCTATGAATCTGTGCCGAACCCTGGAATCATGTTTGGGAAATGCACAGAAAATTGGAATAAAAAATGGAATGGGGCGGGGGGGCGGGGTGGAAGAAATTCAGAAGACCACAAAGATGGAGTAGTGTTTTTTTATGTGCCCTGAGAGGAGGTGTTAACTAAGTAGTAATCCGGTAAAAGAATCCTTGGTAATCATCTGGTAATGCTTCTTATCCGGTGGTTTTCCTAGTATTCCGTGGTAATCTGTAGTAAACCACGCTTTTCCCAGGTATTCTGAGGCATGAAAATTCAGAAAATCACTGATATTCCAGAGGTAGTTCGAAGTATTCAGTATCCAGCAGTCCAAAGTCCAACAGTCCGTGTATAGCCTGCAGTAATCCAAAGTATTTCTGGTGGTAATCCATTAAGCGGAAGTATAGCTTTCATTAATCCAGTATTACAAATTATTCCTTGTAACAACCCAGAAAATCGAATTATTCCTTGCTGCAGCATTTTCATTTTCTTTACCGTCGTCCTAGTCTGAGAATTCCAACCTTATCAAGATGGGTTTAGGTTCCAGAGCTTAGAGTTTTTGGTCAACAATGTTTCTCCAGCCTTTAACTGGTGAATTTTCCCCTCAAAACTTTTCCTTTGTGTGCAGCATAATCCAAGACTCCTCCATGAATCTGTCCAACTCTTCTGCAGTGAGGCATGGGTCAACAACAGCTCTTTTATCCCTAATCTGTTGTAAAAACGTTGAAACCATTCCATAATTAGAAATAGTTTTACAAAGGAACTAAACTTCTCAACTGAAAGCAGAGGCAAGTTTGGATTCTTCGCAGCCTCTGTTTGAGTAATTCCTTCGCTTGACTATCTTCCTCTAGGAAACACACATTGGGCCAGCTTTCCTATGGTTGAGCAAGCCAACTCGGACCACTACACTTAGCTAAGTTTAGCAGTGTTTGCCCTAAACAGCACCTTGAAATAAAATATGCAGGGTTGTCGTTGCCAGACAATGCCTCCAGTATGTGGTTCCAACCAAAGACAGACTCTCGTGGCCACGGTTGGACATGAAGGGTTGCCATTTCTGACCTCAAATTGAATCCAGCTGATAGTTACCTTGAAATCAATCCACATCACAACTTCTATTTCTAACAATAAAGTATATTGCACACATGTATTATGCTGAGCACTGGGATAAGAGCGGTAATTTATGGTCAGGACCCATTTTCAAAGTATCAATACAAAGTGTTAGCCTCGGTGCTCTGAAAAGGATATCAACTATGCGGTAATCCGGTTTACTAGTCCTTGGCATCTGCCGTATGGTATTCCTTAGTAACCATCAAGACATTGCTTCGGATTCGGAAGAGTGAGAGCTAGTGACAGCAACAAATCCTACATCCAGAACCTTTGATGTGGAAGCGTCCAAGCCACCAGCAAGTACTTCATCAACTACTTCATCTAATTACGAAAAGTGTGCTTTCTGCAGAGCTGGACACATAACTTTGGAATCTAAGGACAAAATGGACTCACAAAAAGATGAGAAATTATACAGAACAGAATGTTCGAAGTTATCGCACCACTGAAGACAAACTTTTTCTTCATCTTTAATCAGTACAGCGACAATTTCTCCCATTGCCATGCCGTAAGCACAGATTTAATTGAAATCTGAAACATGATTCGACGATTCTGTGGACCTGTATTAGCGATGTGTAAAATTTGATATCGGAAAATCACCAACGCACAAAATGCAAGGAATTCAGACCAAAAAAAAAACCCAACAATTCAATGATTTTTTGTGTTTGTTTGCCTATTGTTATGTTATGTTGTTTTGTGTTATGTTTTATGTTATGCCATGTTTATAGTGAGATGTGGAGTACATGTAAACCAAAGCCAACTAATGTTATTTTACTTTGGCAGTGTTTTAGCAGGTAGACAGGTAGTAGGCCTACTTGGTGGTCAATGGCAGTGGGAGACAGAAGTTAAGCTATTAAAAGTCTCAATGACATCATCAAGGATAAATATACTTTACATCTCGCGTTCCGACTCTGACGTCAAGGCAAAAGAAAACCCATGTTTCATTTCCTTTGTCGCCACGTGCTCCAGCGACTATTTAAATAGTTAATAGAGAGAGTGATATTTGCGATATGTGATTGAAATCTACCCCTACGAGAGGGAGCGTTTCTATTACACCCTGTGGACGCCATCACCTACCTCTGCGACAGAGCCAGTGTACTACACATCTTGGCCTTTTCTATGACCTTTAACCTTCGACCACATTGCAACGCTCTTTAATCTACGTGAGGTATTCAATCTTAGCTTTTCAGGATGACATCGATTAATTTGGTAATTTTTGGTAGAGCAGGAGCATATAAAGTGTGCAGGATGAAAGAATAACGAACTCTGACTGATTCAATGTTTACTTACGTTTGGTGAGTCACGTGGTTACCTCGATTTAAAAAAAAATCGTAGCCTGCTTCTTGAAAATGAGTTTTCGACGTTGCGTCGACTCGACCCAGCATCACGCCTTCCTTTGATCTGACATCAACACGTTTGCTGACTGAGCCATCTTGTCACGTAAATCAATCGCCTTAAAAATTCTTTCAAAGTTTGATTTTACTTTATATCACGAAGAGAAGGGAGAATAGGAAAAATAAAATAGTGAGTCACTACTTGGTGTTAGTGGTCCACCGCCCTTCCATGGCCCTCCCGCCCTTAGCGGTGGCAAAGATTATTATTATAATTATTACTTATTTTATTTGTCGTAGCACTACCGAAGCCTTACAGTGAAGCACCAGTTATGTCCTCAGATATTCACATGGTATATCGAGAGTATAAACATGATTAAAGAATTCGTGCCAGCGTAACTAAAGCAATTAATATCTCCGTACGTATTCAATATTTTTCGACCAAACTTGGCCAGGTATAGATATAATGCAAGGTAGATAAGTTATATTTATACCAAAAATTATGCAATTCTGTGCAAGAGTAAAAGTAGGGAGCCACACATAAATTTGACGACTGTTTATTTATTAATGGTTGTTGTTCTTCTTCTTGTTCTGCCACCGTTTTAGAAAAAAAAACATACCGCACCTATATACCTAAAATCTGAAACATGATCTAAGCCAGAAATTTCGTTCTCCTTCATCCTCACAGAGACCACTTTTTCAATTGGTCGAGCCATTCCAGAGTTACGGGACTCTGAAAAAAAAAATTAGTTTTATTGTTTTAAATTGTTTTAAACATTGAACATTGCAATTAGGGAACAATGCCAATCAGCAATCGCCAGCCGCAAGGCATAGACTGAAAATAAAGAAATGCTATAAAGAAATGCACAAAAATGCCCTGAAAGAAATCACGTTCCCGTGAGTAAATCATTATCCGGTTGTTTGTTTTTAGGAAGCGCGAACCCAAACTGGGCTGCATTTAAAAAAAAAATTCAAGCTTCATTGCATATATTTACGTAAACAAAGGAATGTACGATTGAAGGGGGATACGCTGACTGAGTGAGCGAAGCGCACGAAAATCAGCGTTTATTAGCCAGTGTAAGAATGTGAAGAAGAAACTTCGTTAGGTGAAGCAGGGTCACGTATACACAAGCGACCAAATTGTTCCAATTTTTTCAAACGTGTATCCAACATATTTAGCTAGTATGTATTATAAATATTTTTACAAAAAATGTTTTAAATTTCAACAAAACATCGCGTTGCCTAACGCTGGCTCGTCAGTCTTTGAGCTTAACGTTTTAAATAAATTTCGCATGCTGAATTAAAAATAATAATAATAAAAAATGCCTGGTTTACGAAGCTCAAAGTATTTTGCATCTTCACTTACGTAATATTTCGGGATCCATCATTCTGCAATGTAGTAATTTTCAAAAAAATGTAATTATTACCGATTATTACTATTTTTATTACATTACAGTTCCGCCGAATTTAATAGAGAGAGAGAGGAGCAGGGTTTTCGGGTGATAGTGAGGTCCAAAATGCGATCACCATCCCGACGACGTAGTAACAAGTAGAGTACGACGAAATCCCCGGGTAAAAAGACTCAATGACGTCATCAGTTTGATTCAAGGCAAGCAGTAGGTCTGTGCCCGTCGTCCGTCCGTCCTTCGTGAGTTATGCGTCTAGCCACTTTTATGGCTTTGTCAAAGGCCCGAATGGGCGTTGGGGAGGGGGGGGGGAGGCGGGTGCCGAGCCTCCCCACGCATGCACCCTCTACCACCAGCGCCACCCCGTGTAGCAAGCAGCATGGAGCCAGGCCTTATTGGCTACTTGTGCCCAATCCCTCGTCCCCCCTACCCCCACATCCTCACGGCCAATGACGGAATTAATTATTTCTCACGGGGGTGGGGGGATAAACATCAATTGCCCCAGCAGCAACTGTACGGAAATAAATCACACGGGCAGAAGCGGGCGAAATTACGTTCCGCCGGCAGCAAGAAGCAACAGCAGAGAAACACAAGAGTGTAATGAACGGCAACACTTACGCGCGAATTGAAGGAAGGGGGAGGCGGGAGGGAGGGGAAGCAGAAATAAACGCCCCTGAGAGCTCTTCAGGGGTGCTACACTTTCAGTCTATCCCGCCCTCATCGTGAATTCTCCCTCTGTTTCCCTTCTTCCTCCCCTCCCTCCCCCTTCCATTTCATCCATCTGTTCGGCCGATAGATCGTTTTTCGTCGTCATCATCATCGTACGATACGCGTTGCCGAAGCAAATAATGATGAGGAGGATGAAAACGCGGTTTGTAACCATAGCGATCCAAACGATCAGTCACCTGTCGGCGGTTGCTGAAACCAAAACCGCAGCGATCTCAGAAGAGGTCGTAAAAATTTAAATGCGCTTGTTTTATTTATCGTTAGTCATATAGCCGAAGTGCGTGCGGAAAGGGTATAGCGCGGAAATAGCATGGATCATTTTAATGTATGTACCAGGAGCCGTATAAAGGAGGCTGGAGGAGGCTGGAGGAGTCTGCACTGCAACACAACACAATTCTACCCCATTTTCCACCAATCGTATATTCAGTTCTGACCCGATACGGCCAGTGACCGATTTTACTTTTGCGGAAAACCTAAGTTAAAAATGGCGCTGTGTTGTTTTTTACCTAATAAAAATCAAGAATTTACAGGGTTGTGGAGGAGAATTTGTGACTGAGACCCCTTCTGAAACGTCTTAGATTCATTCCTATTAGTTCCGTCTGAGTTTATAGAGGGCGCCGTGAGTTTTATGTGGGAATTTCTACTGGGGTTTCAGCCTAAAATTAAACTAAACTAAACTAGCTTGTGTTTAATTATTATTTAGTTTAGCTTAGTTGTAATTTAGTTTACTTTAGATTTGGGCTGAAAATATAAACAAAAATTACCAGATGGGACGCGTTGCGTCCTCCGAAAACTCGGACGGAACTAATAGGAACGGATGGAACACGTTTCAAAACGGACTTTTTAAGAGTTCCAAATTCTCCTCCCCAGCTCGATAAATTCTTGTAAATATGTATGAAAAATACAACTTGTGTTGTGAATAGTCCAATCATGTATCGTTCGCAAGCAGGAGCGTTTCAATTACCATGAAGCGAGGAGCGCGTTTTGTTTCTCAAGCTAAGGCCGACTGAGATAGAAATCCTCTGTCTTGCCTCCCAGCTCCAAGCCTGTTCTAATTAATACCTGTTATTACTGATTTGGTAGCCTAAATAAGATTTCGGCGTCGGAGATGTTAATGAAGAGAGAAAGAATTGGTTTATTGAATCAGGTGAACAGCTCAAAACGCCGTATGTGCCCTCACCCCACAACAGCTAATGCTCGCGTGGCTACCGTACAGAAAAAGTAAAAGTAAAACAGTTAAAGTTGAGATGAGTTTGGTTTATTCAACGCAATATACAAAGTCAGTCATGGAAACCACAAGAACAGATGCCCGCGTTTGGGTCAGAGCCACACTAAAACGTAAAACAGAGTATAAAAAATACACTGAGAAAAAATTCCAGCATTCTAAAAACAGGATTATTTGGTAGAAATCATTTTTTAAATGTACTTAACAATTTAACAAATTAAGAAAAAAAATATAAAGAAAAGAGGGGAAAAAAACAAGAACAATCCATGAAAAAAAAAATCACAATCAAACTTGCTGAAAGAAACGGGAAAAGCAACAATTTTTGACATGATACTCTCTTCTCTTTCTCTTATCACTCGGGGCATAATCTCAAACTTCAGCATGGATCTTTAAATTCAAACTCGAGGAAGGGAGTTTTTTCGCAAAGAGTTGTCGCCGTATGGAACGCCTTGCCATCTCATATCGTCAATGCACCTTGTGTCAATACATGGAAGGCTCAATTTGATAATTTATTTTCGTAAATCTTCTCCTGGGCATTACAGGCATTACGCCTTTGCCGTCTTAACTTAAAGGGATATTCCTCCCAGCGCCATTTTGCTCGATCCTCCACATCAAGTACGGTGCCAAAGGTATATTTCCTTACCGTTAGTCTTTCTCTTGCTAAAAATTAAAAACCGTTTTAAAATGTGGCGTCTAGGAGATGTTCTGTTGAATATTGTTAACTATATTTAGTGACGGGTCGTCACTAAATCATGCATTGCGCGCGTACAATAATCATGATGTTTCATCTCTGTGTGTGCATCTACTAATTTTCTAATAATTACCATGAGAGCTAAAATCTAATAGACTAATGCGGTAAAAATTAATATTAATTATTCCAATAGATCGCCGAAGCAAAATTATACGACACTAGCCTAGAAAATTATAAATTGTGATTTTAAAATACGAGAATCATTCCGGTTTGTGACGATACAATCAATGGGTTCACGCTGGCTGGACTATTAGGCGCAATGCCAATTGAGACAGTAGCTATGATTTTCATTGCCAGGAACGAAGCTTCCGTCTCAGTTGATCTTAGCTGTGGTAAATACGCGGATATGATCGTCGCGTGGGTGTTGTGAGGCAGGCGGTATGTTGCTTTAACTTAACTAACACGAAAATTAAATTTCGAAAGGGTAAAGGTACATGCATCCATGTTGGCTTTCCTGCATGACTCAGTTTTGCGACATTAGTTTAAACGTATATAAGTGTTGCAACACATTCATTTTCTTGTTTTTTTTTTCTTTCGGGCGAGATGATTTTGCGACATTAACTCTAACCTATGTAAATGTTGCAAACGCTATTCTCAACGGGTCGCACGACATACCGGAAGGATTTATGTCCCTTTAACTTATAATATTGAACATATTTGCAAAGTAAGTCAGGTTTTGATCAAGTAAGCACTTAAACAAATGTTTCTCAAACGATGGCATCACATTATTATTATTTTTTTTTATTTCAGTGGGCAAGGCATTACAAAACTAGCCACCCAGACAGTAACTGCATTTGTCAAGTCTTTCTTCATCAGCTGTTGTCCGCCCGCGCACTGAGCGACTTGGCCGCACGGCCAGGTCGCTGCAGCCAATGAGAATGCTTACCGTTTATGTAAAACCACGCACTAATCATTTTCATTGGCTGCAGCAAACTGGCCGCACGGCCAAGTCGCTCAGTGCGCGGACGGCCTTAGGTTGACGAAATACTTTTACAGGAATTAGATCTTTATGGAATCAGAGGGTTGACTTGTAGCCGGTTTATAGACTACTTATCAAACAGGACGCAATGTACGCAAGTCGAGACGGGAATCACAGAATTTTAGCGACTATACACAATCGTGCCTTATACATAAGAAGGGAGTGGACCCGATTCAAGACTTCTGTTGACTGACCGTGTTTCTCGTCATTTAGATCGTTTTATTCATTTGATCAGCTGATCAGGGGGTCAGCTGACATCAAGCATCGCATTACACTGTGGGCGGATGGTGACGCCATCCGACGGTGAGCAGAGACACCACAGTTATAAGTTCACCGTATGTTTTATCTGAGTTTGTTTACCTTTTTTGTACGGCAACCAACACGCCACACGCGAGCAATACTCTTGTGGGGTGCGGGCGCATACGGCATTTTGTACTGGTTGCCTGGTTCAGTAAACTCAATTCATTCATTCATCTTCACGAAATGAATTGCCCACCTAAAGGGTTAGGAATTTTTTTATTGTTGTGTCGTTCGCGATTATAAACATTGCAGGAAAATTAATACACTACACCTGACGACAGAGGGCCCCACCAGTGGCCAATATATAGAGATGTAGCTCGCAGAATTTAGGAGGCATAATCCAATTTCAGCGCTGACAGACAAGTGAACCTAAAATTCCGCTAATGTTTGCACCCTTAGATTTTATTTATCTATGGCATACAAACTTCACGAACGAGCCGATCAACGCCAAACCTCACCGCCTCTGACAGCAAAAAAAAATGTGCTGTTTACAGTACAAAGAAGAAGGCTTATCCCAATTTGGGAAGAACGATTTTGTCAACCTGTCGTTGGGGACGCTTTCTGTCCCCCAGTCGCCACGCTTGTCGTCTGCGGGAGGTCGCATTTAGGGTGTGGGTGTACGAGAAAGGGTGGGGGCGTATACTGGAGTGGTCGGTGGTGGGGGAGAAGGAGGTTGCGTGGGCGATGAGCCAGTTGGCGTTCCTGCCAAGAGGAAGGAAGCTGGCGACGGGAGAGGCCAATTTCAGAACCGTTTGGCGAAGGCATAGTTCCTGTAAACCTTCCCCTTGCTAAGTGCTGACAAGTCGGGTTTGATAAAGGAAAAAAGAGGAAGAAATATAAAGAACGGCTTGTGCCATAGCGCACAAATTCTTCTCCAAAGGGGTCTGTTGAGTTGGGGGGGGGGGGGAAGAGGGGCCCTGAGGCGAGGGGGTGTGCAGCTCTTGAGACGTATGGCCTACCCTGACAAGTGTCGTTTTTGGCGAGCTGCAGTCGGCACGTGGAGGACGAAGGGCGTTTGTTTGTTGTGATTTCGATTCGGGTTTGTTTGGCAACAGTAACTTCGAAAGATATTGGTCGTTTTTGCTTAAAATCTTATTGTGGGGGATTGTAAATAGAAAACTAAAAACTTTATCTCAATTTGAAAGTTCACAGATCTTATATTCGAACCATAGTATCGCAAAATGTTGATTACAATCGTTAGAGAAAGAGGCCACGCGATTTACGACAGAGCAACGTAGGCGTCACATCGATTTTTAAAATTGTTAATATAATATAATAAAAATTTAACCACAAGAGTGGTTGGAGCGAGAAGGGAAGGGTTTTGAAGCCACTTATACCACTCCCAGTAAATCGTGTAAGATAGTACAATTTAAAATTTGAATCAAGGTTTGCATCAAGCAGAAATTTTCGAAGACAAGTCCCACCCAATAAAAATCTAAAACGGTCGGCTGAGCACGCCTGTACAGTCTCCTCCGGAAGGGGATTCCAAGCCCGGACTACCCTTACACTGAAAAAGCCCTTCTTGCAATCCAGCCTCGCAGACTGAACGGCCAATTTGTGCGAATGACCTCTAGTGACCTCTAGTAGGGGGGCAGAGGTCGAAAACGGGAAGATCATTGGTGTAAAGCCACGAACAATTTTGAAGGTCAGAATGAGATCGGCACGTAGCCTGCGTAATTCAAGAGACTCGAGTCCAACACGGGACAACCTGGCGTCATAAGAAAGCGTCCGCATTCCAGGTAAGTTTTTAGTAAATTTGCGCTGGACAGATTCCAGCTTATGGTGACTGTTTGCATTCTATGCCAAATCCGGCGAAACATTGCAGTGTTCACCACAGAGCAGCAACAAAAAAAAAAAAAAAAAAAAAAAACATTGTTGAACTTGGGTTCGAGCATGAGGCTAGAACAGTCTTCTCGAGTTGTCACGAAGAAAGTCAGTGGCATCGGTGAAAAAGTCACCTAGATCCAGAGTGGTCCTGCCACCCAAAATCAATCAAGGATCCTCTCCGTCGCCTTCTGACTAAGTCATTCAGGTTCATCCAATGAAGGAAAGCCTCGAAAGACACATCAAAGGCACAGGAAGCCACTGGGAACCAGCATGCTGGACAGTTTCCAGATTATCAAGGTTCTTAACCAACCACGATGAACATACCAGGCAAAAACTTCTGATTCTCACTATGTCGTTGTTCTGTGGTTGGAGTTTATGAGGAAGAGTTTGTATGACTCGCGAATGGTGAACTTAACTGCGCACCAAGCAACTTAACAACCACTTATGCAAGGTGGTGGCCACGGGGGACCGTAAGAACCTACCCCTACCCCCGCAAAAAATAATAAGTAAAATTGCTGCATACTCCAACTATGGACGAACAAGAGCTCTGTATCACAAGGATTGCATCCTGAAAGCTGAGTTTTGGAACAATCTTCTCGAACTGCCACAATGAAAGCCAGTAGTGGCGCCGATGAAAAAGTCACCTGGATCCAGCGTGGTCCTGCCTCCCAAAATCTTGTAGGCATCAATCAAGGTTCCTCCCCGTCACCTTTCGGTTAAGTTGGTAAGGTTCATCCATCGAAGGAAACCTCGAAAGACACATTAAAGGTACAGGAAGCCACTGGGAACCAGCATGCCGGACTCTTTCCAAATTAGCAAGGTTCCTAATCAATCACGGTGCACATACCATTGCTGCATACTTCAACTCTGGTCGAACAAGAGCTTTGTGTCACAAGGATTACATTTGACTGAAAGCTGAGTTTCGGAAGAGGACTGTGCAGGAGATCCACTGTCATTCTTCCTGTGCTCGCTTCCGATTCAACCTGCAGTGTTACCTCAAGGGTGTCCATCACCAGAATGCCAAGATCTCTGGTTTCTTTCACCTCGTTCAATTGCCAGCCCCCAAGCTGGTACAGCCTATCACTGCTGCCGAGATGCATGATACAACATTCGTCCACGTTGTTGGACAGTTTCCCTCTCCTACTTAGTCATACAGTTTTACAAGATCGACCTGCAAAATTAAGGGTCCTCATCCTCAGTATTGTGAATACCTGTGAAAATTTGGCATCGTCACACATTTCCCGATGGAGCGCAACATTCCATGATGAAATTCAGAAACATAAATTTTAAACAGCAAGGGACCTAACACAGAACCCTGTGACACTGCAGATGTGTCATTTGCCAACCCAGAATTGAACCCACTGAACTCGACTCTCAGCCTCCAGTCACTCAGGTATTCTTGAATCACGCAGCCATTGACAAATGAAAGGTGTCCGTTTGGGCCATCTGATTTGAATAGCCCAGGCACGTGCATCACGATACAACGCCATCGGGCATATTGTATACAATGTGGTTACTGACTAGTCTGGATGTTTCACTGTTATTATATTTGCTGCACGAAATACAACAGGACATAGCATTACTAACTTGCCGGGCAAAAACTTCTGATTCTCACTATACCATTATGCATGTCATTGTTCTGTGGTTGGAGTTTACGATGAAGAATGGACAGCATATGACTCGCGAATGGTGAACTTAACTGCGCACCAAGCAACCTAACTCAGGCCCTCACGCAAGGCGGTGGTCACTGGGGCAGCAAGAACCGACCCCTACCCCCACAAAAAATAATAATAATAAATAAGTAAAATTCAAACTATTGGTCCAGATTTTGACTGAAAAAGTATCCCCCTAAGGTCCCGTATTTGAGGACGAAATACCCCTAAGGTCTCGTATTTGAGGACAAAAATATTACTAAAATCCCTGAATCACGGAAAATGAAATGAAATTAGAGCATGTAGTTGCTTCGAAAATGTGGAAGATTTTGTCCAACATTTGGAGAAAATTTGAGTAAATTTTCTCCACCATTTTTCAACTTTCAATGGGTCAATTTTTAACAAACTTCAGCCTCTGGAGCAAGTTGTTGCTTGAAATGTGGAAGTTTTTTTTTAATAATTAACATCTTTACCCGCTTTGGAGAAAATTTGTAAAAGGTTTCACCATTTTTACACTTTTTGTGACTTTGCTCGCGGGGCTTCACCTCAATGCCTTCACTGTCTGAACCCAAACTCCCATTTCTGGATTTTAAAAACGGAAAGTCTGCAGATTCGATTAAAGGTACATTCACTTAATATATGGCCTAAAAATCCCAACATTTGGCTAAATATTTGAAAAAAAATAATTGTCGCTTTTAAAGAAAGCAGTCATCGCCCTGTTATGCAAACAAGAGGGCAAAGGAGTATGCTGACTGTTGTTGTTTTTGTTGTTGATGTGCTCCAATATCAATAATTTACTAAAATGTAGCTATCATGAAGCATAAACCATTGGAATCTTAATATTCCGAATTAGCATCGACCACGATCGATACAGCCAGTTTCCGATTTATTCATGAAATTCCTTCAACTCCTTCAATTCAACAACAACATTCCAGTTCGAGTTTCGAGTCTTTTGTATCTCCCCCCGCCCCTTCCCCTTCCTCCCTCAGATTTCCGCCCCCTCTTTCCCCATTAACACAAAAACCTCCTCAATGAACTCCCCGTGAATACTTCAATAATTCTCACAGACAAAAAGGCACAACATTCTTGAGCCTTCTTCCGTTTCCTCCCCTCTTAACAAATAATGGACCTTCTTCATTTTCGCTTTTCATTTTGTCTGTCCAGTATGTCCAGAATTGGGGCGGATGGAATGAAGGGGCTCTTGGAGGGAGGGGGGGGGGTAGATGTGAGGGGGAGGTGATCCTCTTTAGAAATGAGTTCATTGTCAGCTCAGTTGTGTCTTTCTTCTTTCAAGCATCTCGTGAGAAAAAGCAGTGTTGAACCACCATCACCACACCACGTGCACTTTACTGCCATTTAGACTACAACCTCGCTACAACGAAGGGAAAAAAATTCCTTCATCGAAGAATGTGTCTTTGTTATAGCTGAGAACCT